>OZ026492.1:11168965-11322523 GCA_964019985.1 Aurelia sp. 4 Dawson et al 2005
GCCGGTTAGGAGGATTTCTTTTGTCTACATTCACTAATCGCTTTGAATTGAGGTGTGAACCAAAGCCACTGTTGCTTTTGTATTACAAAATATTTCCTTTTTATCTTGATAGCATTCTTACTGCGTGAAACTTCTGGGAATTGATTTAGCCATATCTTCACCAGTAATGGTACTTATGAATGCCTTGTTGATGGCTTCTTTCATTACCACCAAATACTTTCATCTGAGCACTTCAAACTTTCTTATAATGTCTCTCAGTTTATCAGACATTTTAAATGGATCTGTAACAACTCCTTGGATGGCTAGTATCTATTATACAATTGATCTTAAGGAATGTTGCGACATTTTCAATACTGCTCAGGCCACAAATGGCTTCCTTGCATCTCTCTCAGTGATTCTAACTTTTAAAAATCAATTGATCGCTGTCTGAATATGAATGCAAATTTAGAGCCAATCCCTGAAACGACATATTACCTGTAGCAGAAAGTCTCCCTTTCTTGCAAGCTTCTGCAGTAAACCAAAGATTCATCTTTTGTCCTTGCATAGTTGTGACAGAATCGGGAGTTAACTTTACAAGCGCCTTTGATGATAAGTGACACATAAATTGCATTCGTAAAACACATCTTTTCTGGCGTCGTTAGTGTTTCCCTCGTGCTTTAAGTTTTGTTGAATATATTCACAATGCTTCAAAGGCTTGATAAGGCCAAAAAATCAAAACTCTTGCTTAGAGATGGAGGCAAATTTGTTCTTTGAAGATTAATATCTTCACTATCAACGCACCAATATCGACGAATAAGGTATCTATGTTCAAGTTAGCTGTATGTTTTAAGCTTATTTCGGATTGATCCTAGCTATATTGTTATCGTTAGGGTCGACCCAGTCTGTATACGTTTTTCTTTGGACACCGGTAGAATTGCAGAGTCTCAGGTTTTGAGGCTCATCATTCTGAAGCTCCTTCCTATGTATAAAACAGATGCTAACGAGTGCTACAGGAAATCTAGAAATTTAAGAATGCAGAAATAGGTAAATCTTTAAATGCAATATGTATTTCCGAAACGTTGCTTCAGCGCTCAGAAAAATTTCACAAGGCCTAGATTTCTCTTCTACTACTACGTCGTGTAAAACATAGAAATTTTGTTGTTTCTCTTCAACCCGCAACTAAATTCAAGGCATTGCTCATAACATAAATTTGAAATTCTCTAATTTTTTTACAGTAATCGAACAAATGATTAATGGTCAAGACAATATTTGTGTAAACGGCGAGGATTGGAAAGGGCTTCCATAATCAACAGTCAAGTGTTTTGTAATCATCTAATTTGTGACTTTGATTTTCAGCGAAGTTTAGTCAAACAGCATATTTCTCATTTGCAATTATGCGAGAATAATCAACACCGATTTATTAAGAAAAGCATCAACTCGTTAAGAAAAACCTCGTTTTAGTAGAAAAAATCGGCAAACAAACGAACATAAAGAGAACCGGAATATTAAGGAGAATTAATCGGCTGCAGCTTAGATGTTGGTGGTCAGATAAATATTCATTTTTGTAAAATGCCATTCCACAACAACTGCCGTCAGTCTCTAAAAAAAACCATCTGTTTACATAACTGAGAGATCTACTCTTTCTAATTAAGGCAAACGCTGAAAAAGTACAGTGCGAGATCTAAGGTATATGCACCTGCTGCAGCGAGATATTGTATTCCAGAACGTAGATGTCTGTTCACATTTAAGCAATCAAGTAATTATTTCCTGTTAATTCCGGGAATTGCAATGAGGTGTAGAACAGTCAGGCAAATCAAAATGGACTTAGAGGTATTCAGCAATTCATTAATCAAATATCCTGCAGTGCCTGTTTCTAGTACAAGATAAGGCATGCTAGGATGATTCCTGCAAGCCTCAATATTAAGGCTGTATTTTGGCGGTAATTTAAAATGGAGCTGTATCAATGTGCAATTGTGAGAAGAATTACATAAAACTTCACGACATTTGCTGTTTTTGCGGGTGGCAAAAGTATTTTCTGATTAATTCTAGATTACAAACTATGAAGTAATGCCTTGATCACTGAAGATTGCCAATGCGAATGTGGGTTATGGGAAGATTTTTCTGCGCAATGCTGCACACTGTGTTAGCTTTTCATTTTATAGCTCCAACCGTATGAGTGAAAGAAGCCTTCAAGCAAGCGATCTGTCAAGACTTTCATTTCACAAGCTGAAAGGCAGAAAAAGGCTCTGAATTTTGAAATCGTACATTCAAAGCAATCGATGTTGGGAAGCTTTGCAACTCCAAAAAATCTCCCCAGAAATGAAGACTACCCCATGAGAATGATATGAAAGTCAAGAAGCATTTGGTCAGTGCAAGAAATTCCTTTTGCAGAGACTTAACTTTGCTCTATAGCTGTATCCAGATCAATCCAAGAAATCTTTAGAGATTTTTCGTTTTCTTAATGAATCTACTCGAAGAGTACACAACACAACTGTCAGATCAGAGTAATCAGTGTTTGGAAGAAGAATTTGGTGTGTGCAGAACAACTTTTGCTTCAGAGCTGTACCTCACGAAGTCAAAGAAGTCTTCAAATGAGAATAAAGCTTACGATAAGACGCAAATGTACTTAAAGAAGTCGCACAAATTAGTATTTAGGAGCACTTCTATTGAGATACACCCTGTTGGAGTATATAGACAGATATACTCTGATTTCCATCCAGAGTCATAAAAGGAATAGCAATTATATCTGAAGATGGAAAACTGTGGAGTCCTTGCAGAATCCTATCGTAATAGCTTCCCTTTTGTGTCAAATGTCATGGGAATTAGTTTAGCGATATTTGCACCAATCACTGTGCTTCTAAATGCCTTGTTAATGGCCTCTTTTATTGCTACCAAGCAAGTTTATCTAAACACTTCAAATTTTCTCATAGTATGCCTCAGCTTATCAGACTTTTTAAATGGAGCTGTAACAATGTCCTTTCTGGCTAGCATTCTTTACAAGATTGATCTTAAGAAAAGTTGCGACATTTTCAATACAGTTCAAATTACAAGTGGCTTCTTTGCAACTCTCTCGTCTATTCTGACTGTCTTGATCGCAGTTGACCGATATCTGAACATGAATCCACATTTAGGAAGATCTTCTCGGTGTGTGAAAGTGTTTAAAATGCCAAATATTTACTTCCTTGTAACGATAATTGCCATTGCAATTCTAACTTATTCTGTTACCAGCACGTATGCCATTACATTGGACGTTAACTCAATGCTGTTTGCCTGGTTGATGTTTATAAACTCTTTGATGGTAATGTTGGGAAGCTGTGCAGTGGCTATCCTTTATGCCAAAGCATATATTCGAATCCGTCATTTCACAGATACAAGCCCAATCTACAAGGAAAGAAATGGCAACATAACCAGACCACAGTACGTTCATAGCCTGTACAAAAGTGTGTTGGTTTTAGTAATCTTTATGATGTTAATTTATGTGCCATTTTGCTGTGCCCAATTAGCAGTATCAATCAACATTCTGATTGGTTCAAAAGATTTTATGGTCGTACACTCTTGCTTTAACTTGGCTGGAAATTTGCTATTCTTGAATTGCATCATAAATTCCGTTGTCATACTTTGGTTCAATAAAACTGCAAAGAGATGGGTTTTAGCAAATATAAGATGTACTTTACTGGATGGAAGAAATGAAAATATCAACAGCGTAAAGGATGCTGTAATTGTTGGTTCAGATTGTGAACGTTCAGGTGGTATAACTCTTACTTGTATCAAGCCCAACTCTAGCCTATGACGAGCAAATGACAAATCTTGAGCATTGTCTCACCTTTCCTTTAACTTTTAAGTATTTTAGATTGCGTTTATTTTGAATTGTAATTTTGCGGCCTTTTCTTCTGCAACAGGAATGTTTGTAAATCAAAGTTACTCTGCATTGAATACCTACCCTGTATGAATATTATAAAATGAAATGAAAACGAAACCTTTTTTACTCTTTACTCTTCACTCTTCATTTTTACTTAAGTGTGACCTGGACAATGAGCTTTCAAACCAGGGTGGCTACTTCATTTGGAATGCATGTGATAATTTTGTTATTCAGAATGACCTAAACAAGGCATAAGTTGCTTTGATGCCAAGATAGTTCAAAGTAAGTAGTCAGAGATTGTAAATAGACGGTCCTCTACGATCGATGAATTAAAATGCAAATCAAGATTGTCTTTTCAGCTTATTTAAAAAAGGCTTTACTAGATGTTTCGAAATATCACAGATTCTAGGATGATATCTCACATCTATGAAATATATGGTTCTTTGAGTCTGCCATTCTGAGCTGACTTCCTACATCAATCTATCAAATTTCCTTAGATGTTACTTGCAAAGAGTTCTTTCCTTTTAAAACTTTTAGCTGTTCTTAGTAGATGTAACTTAGTGTAGTAACTTGTTTGTATTGTTAGAGCAACTGTAAATTGTATGTAGAGAATTTGAATTATATGAAACTGAACCGAAACTGAACTGAACTGATGTTTTTAAACATCACAGATTCTGGGATGATATCTAACATCTATGAAATGCATATTTTCTTTCGTCTGCAATTCCTTGCTAACTTCAAACATATCTTTGAGAAATGTTTGTGCAATATGGCCTCTTCAGTCAATATAACAAATGTTTTTACCAGATGTTTTTAAACATCCCATATTCTGGGATGATATCAGACATCTAAGGAATACACGTTTGTGTGTCCCCTCTCCATTTCTTTGCTGACTTCTAGCATCTGTCTAATGAATGTTTCTTGCAAAGTTCTCATTTCTTTTCAAATTATTAGCCGTTCTTATTAGATGTTTTTAAACACCACAGATTCTGGGATGATATCTCACATCTATGAAATACATGACTTCTATCATCTGCAACTCCTTGCTAACTTCCGACATCTCCTTAAAAAATGTTTCTTTCAAAATTGTCTTCTCTTTTCAAATTATTAGCTCATCTTACTACATATTTCTAAACATCACAGATTCTGGGATGATGTCTCACATCTATGAAATGCATGTTTTCTTTCGTCTGCATAACCTTGGTAATTCCAAACATATCTTTAAGAAGTGTTTCTTGTGAAATGGTCCGTTCAGTCAATATAACAAATCTTTTTACTAGGTGTTTTTAAACATCACAGATTCTTGGATGATATCTCACATCTATGAACTACATGTTACTTTGAGTCTGCCATTCTGAGCTGACTTCTTACATAAATCTATTGAAAGTTCCTTAGATGTTTATTGCAAAGAGTTGTTTCCTTTTAAAGCTAATAGCTGTTCTTACTAGATGTTGTTAATTACCACTGATTCTGTGATGCTATCTCACATCTGTGATACTTTTGATTTGTATCGTTTGCAATTCCTTGCTAACTTCCAACATCTCTTCAAGAAATAATTCTTGCAAAATGGTCTCTTAATTCATTTTGACAGATGTCTTTACCAGATGTTTTTACACATTACAGATTCTGGAATGATATCTCACATCTAGGAAAAACATGTTTTCTTGAATCTGCCAATATCTGGTGATTTCTAGCACCTTTTTAATGAATATTTCTTGGCAAGTGGTCTTCTCAGCTATGTTTGCAGATGTTTCACTAGATGTTTTCAAACACCACAGATTCTGGGATGACATCTCACATCTATGAAATACATGATTTCTATCGTCTGCAATTAATTGCTAACTTCTCCCATCTCTTTAAGACATGTCTCTTGCAAAATTTTGTTCTCTTTTCGAATTATTAGTTCCTTTTAACAGATGTTTCTAAACATCACAGATTCAGGACTGATATCTCACAGCTATGAAATGCATGTTTTTTTCTTCTGAAATTCCTTGCTAACTTAAAACATATTGTCAAGAAATGTTTCTTGCAAAATGGTCTCTTCAGTCAATATAACAAATGTTTTTACTAGATGTTTTAAACATCCCAGATTCAGAGATGGCATCATACACCTGAGGAATACACGTTTTTTCTCGCCTTCCCATTTCTCTGCTGACTTCTAGCATCTATCTAATGAATGTTTCTTGCAAAATTTTCTGTTTTTTTTTCAAATTATTAGCCGCTCTTACTAGATGTTTTTAAACATCACAGATTCTGGGATGACATCATACATCTATGAAATACATATTTCTTTGAGTCTGCCATTCTGAGCTGACTTCTAACATCATTTTATCAAATGTTCCTTAGTTGTTTTTTTAAAGATGGTTAGTGAGCATACAACGTCTAATATCATTAACACTGTGCTCCATTGCAATAACGCTGTCAGCAGTAGATTTAGTGTCAGGTTTAAACGATATATATATATAACTGATGATCATTAGCGTATCCATGGCCAAAAGGAACATGTTTGCTAATCAGATCGTAGAGAGAACTTATGCACAGAACAAAGAGTACGGGCCCGAGGCATTATTTTCTAAATTATAACATCTGTTCAATAGATGTTTTTTTCATTAATAGCTCCTAAGTAACGATAGATATGGAAATGAAAACATCCTAATTTCCACGGAAATTGAATCAGAAAATAAATCTTTTAATGCCTATTGTTTAACCACGTGACCGCTAGATGCCCATATTTGGAGAATGAACTTAAAGAAAATCATTTAAAAGGCTCTCGAATTATAATTTGATGTTAAATCTCCTCAATGTGCATACTGTTTGATTGGTATTGATGAGCACTTTCACTTGATATCTAATAGATCTATGTTTGCTAACTTAAGCAATGTATCATTTCCATGAAGTCGTCTTTTTTTCAAATCAATTAGAGATTTTGTATGAACAATTATGTGGTTGTTCGAAATATTTATCAAAGTACAAGATTTCATCAACAAATGAGGTTGATGATGTCTCATGCTGTTCTCATACTTAATTATCTGATTGATTACAAACCACAAATCTGAGAATATTCAACTGAAACCATATGAAACAGCAATGTAAGATGAAGATGATAATAAACGCTTTATTTACAGTTGGATACGATATAGCTTGTGCTAAAAAGTACAATATGATAAGTACCAACTAACTTAAAGTATATTACAGCAACGCTATTTACAAATACTAAAATTTAAAAACAGAGACTGTATTGCCAATCTTAAAATGACATCAGGTGTACTGTTCCTAAGTATTCTTGCCCTTGAAGGCTATCGAAATCGTACCGAAAGAAGCAGTAGATGCCTTGGGAATAGAAGAGTGAGAATATCTTCAGAGGCAGTTGAAGAGTAAGAATATCTTTAATTTCTAGGTTGTTATTAATTTCTTTCCTTTCCTTGTGAATAAGTCCCATAAGAAAGAAACTTTTCACGATTTAGTGATTTATATACTTCAATCATGGGCCTCTGCAAGTTCGGGACGTTAACAGTTTTTCATCATTTCTAATGAGCAGTTCATTGAATGAAGCATCATAATTTTTTAGTGCTCGTTTATGAACACTGTTAATTTCTTTGTTGGCAGTTCTTCCACAAAACATCCAAATGAGGGGCAGTACCTAAAGTTTGACAAGACAAATGAAAGCAGATTACATTTGGGTGGGCCAATGACCTTAGCAGCCCTTGAGAGGGCACTAACATTTCTGTTAGCTTTTAGACAGCTTCAGCTTGGAGGCAATGATAACGCTCAGTAATTTGAAAACGAAAGCCTTCAAAGGCCAGTGAAATATTTTGAAGTAAGCTTTCTCCAAAGCTGTGGAAAAATTTGGTTCATATGCCTTTCGATCGCCATGAATATGAGTAATATCATAATTTTTTGAAAGAATTTCGTTAGACCGATTGGTTGCAGAGCAATTGATAAGTTTCTGGAGAGAGGAATTCTGAAGATCGGTTTTCTGTGTTCATCAGAGCGGAAAGCAGAGTCAACTTATATTAGGGCTAGCAGCTATTAAGCTATCACATCAAATCATGTATTGATTGCTTCGATAAATACTCGGCAAAAGAAGAATTGGTACAGGACCGTTTAGGAAGTGTCGGTCCACGCTACAAACTTGTCTCGTTAGCACCTATGGGCTGTTGTTTATCTGAATGACTAACTGCAACGTTATTTACATTGCCTGTTATTCTTTGTAAATTGCATTGTAGCTTGCTTAAAACCCATTGTTTTGCTGTCTTGTTAAACCAAAGAATCACAAGCGAATTTATTGCACAATTCAGGAACATAAGCAGGCCAACTATGCAATAGCATAAATATACTACAAAATGTTCAACTGACCTTCCGGTAAAAGTGTAAACTGATATTGTTACCTGTGTTACACATATTGGCACATAAATTAACAGCATCAAGATCACCAGAACCAGCACACTTCTGTATAAACTACGCACGTATTGGGGTCTCACCGCTTTTCCATTTCGTTCCCTGTAGATTGGACTTGCTTCCGTGAACCTTCGAATGCGTAAATATCCTTTGACGTACAGTGCAGCAATAACAGACATTGCTGGTATTAAAAAGATAACACTACCAAGGCTTGCCAACGCAATTTGCCAAGTTTTGACAAGTTTCATGTAAAACATAAATCTCAAAGCAATTGACAGGGAAAGTACACTGATGGTCAAGAACGCTAGGAGCCAGTAGATACAAGGTCGTCGAAATACCTTATAACATCGGGAACGTCTCTCCAGATTTGGATTCATGTTCAAATATCGATCAACGGCAATCAGCAGCGTAATGTTTCCTGAAAGGACCGGGAAGAAGACACTTGCAATTTGACCAATCATTACAGCACTACAGTTGTTGGCACCAGTATCACTAAGAACTGCATATGCCAGCAGGGGAAGTGTCACAACCCCATTTAACAAGTCTGACAAGCAGAGACATATTATGAGAAAATTGGTTGTGTTGAGATAAATTTGCTTTGTAGCAATAAAAGAGGCTATCAAAACTGCATTGAGACCTAAGGTGAGAGGAGAGAGTACTGCATACGCAGTTCCTATGATAGTTGATATCAATGGAAAGCTGCTTTGATACACATTGACAACAGAGTCGCAATTTCCCATCACTATTCTGATGACGTTGTCTTCGTGGTTGCGCGAAAGTTCATCTGTCGGCTATGCTCTTTTATTATCTGCTATTTGTTTTATGTTATAAAGTTCTAGCTGAAAATCTAACAGTCTAAGCTAGTTCCAGGTACACAAAATCGTAGATGACGAATAGACTAATTTCTTTTGTAAGTTCTTACACAGCAATTTTGAGCCAAATCCACGGAAAACAGCATCATCAAGATATAATAAAGGTCTTGTGTTCATCCTTCTAGAATCTCTTCTTGTTTTCAAATGTCGGATCTTGAGCGAATATTGAGCTTTAGAGAACGATTTCTTCTCACTGGTTTGTTTCTTTCTATGTCTAATTTGCTCATCAACAGCACTTCTTGTGTACAGGTTATCGGACATTGACCCCTGGAGAGCGATTGCCCGTCGATTGCTTGTTACTTGTTACGTCTAAATGTGAAGTGTCTGATGTTTTTAACAGCAACTGATCTCAAGAACATTATATGTCCTCATTATAGACGTGGCTGCTTGATATTCATTGAAATTCCTCGAAACTCTGGCCTGGCATCTATTTTGACACAGACTTTTAGTTAATCCATTGTTGCATTGTTTGTTATGCCTTCATAACGTTGTAATTGATTGCCTGCAGATCGCTAGTTTCTCAAGAACCATTGTTAGGCTGCTTGAAATACCATTATAGTTCTTCACGAGGCAAGGAAGTGATTAGTTCTTCGAAAGACAACGAGCTTCGACACCATGTAATGCATTCCAACAACTGAGAGTGCTTAATCCTGAATATTCCATTGCACAGCAGGTGATGGTCAAATGAAATCCCAGATGTTTGCACGCAGTTAATGAAAAGCACTCCGTCATTATTCAGTTATCGGGTAATGAGGGTGAATTTTGCAGAAGGTGCAATTCAGCTCTCCTACTTTGCAATGTGATTTGCATTTCCAAATAGCCCTAGCTTAGAATATCCGTAGGCTTTTAGTACATCATTGATAGTGGCAGGTCATGATTTTGATTGCAGTCCGTGATTGGTCCAGGCAATTATTGATTTATTCACTGTGTATAAAGAATTTCTTTAGGCTATAAACTAAAGCTAGGATCGAGAGAACATTCAAAATTGAACATTCAGGATTTAGATGCTTGTTATCGAAGCACAAGTACCAACAAATGAGGTATTCTATCAACGTTCTAGTTGACATTTCTTGACGCAATCTACAAATGCCCAAGTTAACGGAGCTCATTTACAAGAACGATACCGTTGGGAGTATGATAGGTATGGCTACTCTAAGTTATCTTTAAAAAATGCAACACAGATACCAAAGGCTTTTCCAAAGTTCTATTCCCTTCATAGGGAGAATCTGTTAATATAGAGATCAGACAACGCTACTGCTGAAGCATCATAATGAAGGCTGACAGATTTTGGTATAGTCTTTAGTAACATACAGGGTGTCCCAGAAAATATGTGCCCCGTTTGCCTAAAGATTGCGACAAAGCGGCAAAAGGTCCTCACCATACTTTTACTTGATGTTGCTCTTCAGATGTTCAATTAAAGTTTGCTACCATCCCCGTAAAAATCCGTTGAAAAATGATGGAGCTATGACGTTTAGAAGGCCAAATTTACCTGATGACTGAAACCAGCGGTCGGCCATTTTGTTTTGCAACGGTAAACAGCTTCATGGATGAGCTGAAACAGTAACTTTCAATTTCATAGCTCTCGCAAAAGTTTCAGTAATCATCAGAGAGTTCAGCTATTTCGTACCCCACGACCCTTGATTGAATGTCAAAATGAAGACAAGTGCCCCAAGATAATAAACAACCAAACGGTAATGACAAACATATAGTCACGTTTTGTTTGCAGGTGTGAGGAGTGTCTGAACCAATTATTTAGTTTATTGATCAGTTCAAAATCTTTTGCCTCTCTTGTTTCTTTTAGTTCATTGTCTTCGGTAGTAAATCAACAATTGCTTGTAACAAATTAAGGAAGAAATCTATATAGGGAAGGCGACAAATTTAATTTGAAATATATTTTTGTCGAAACCTTTGATGTTTTACTGCCTTGGGGATTCTTATCTTCATTTTTGTATTCCATCAAAGATCGTGGGGTACAAAATAGTTGAACTCTCTGATGATTATTGGAATTTTCGTGAGAGCTATGACATTAGAAGCTGCTATTTCAGTTCATCCATGAAGCTGTTTATCGTTGCAAAATAGTAAGATAAAATGGCCGACCGCTGGATTCAGTCAACAGGCAAATTTGTTCTTCTGAAAGTCATAGCTCCATCATTTTTCAACGGATTTTCACGGGGACAGTGGCAAACTTTAATTGAACATCTGAAGAGCAACATCATGGAAAAGGTTAGTGAGAATCTTTTGTTGCTTTGTCGCAATCTTCAGGCAAACGGGGCACAATTTTTCTGGGACACCCTGTAGATATATTTACAATACATTTATGGCGTTATGAGGAGGTTAAGGATTAAGAGAAGGACGAGATCCTTCCAATCTAGTTTCCAGTCTGATCTCAATCAACTTTACACGCAGTGGAATAATAAATTTTATCCTAGGCCGAAATCATAAGAACAAGATTCTCACGTGAGCAAGCACGCGGCCTCGTGCGCCATTATAGGGATCTGAGGCGAATGTCTCGTTTTCATATCTAGCCTCGAATTGCACCATTGCTCCGAGTTAAGCCCCGGAAACTTCGAATCTATTAAAATATATTTAAAGACGTTTGTTGTTTAAAGTCTTAATCGTATCATCTCACATTGCGTATTCTTCTGTGTAGGTAGACCCCTTTCAATTTTATCAATGTTTTCGGCTCTTTTTCAGTCATTTTGCAACCATGAAATTCTTATAATTTGAATTTACCGATACTTTAAGTGCTGACAAGGCAGCAAGAAAAATCACAAAAACTACTTCAGTCTTTCGGCTTCGAACTGGAAGCCGAATCACTCAAATCTGTGAAGAACTCTTGGTGTTTTGAATTTTCCAAAGTGGGAACCTTTTTCTGGTTCAACCGGTGCTCTTTTTCTGATCTACGGTAGAAGGGTCTAAGCGTTATCTGTTTTAGTTTAAGCTGGCTTAACTGCCACCAGGAACAAAGTACATGTCACTAAATAACTGACTTTTCACGGATTTTGATTTTCGCTGTTTTCGCTGGCTGATTTTTTCTTCATTACGTTGTGAGATTTTTTTCCAAAATCTTTCAGCAGATCTCGTGTCTGGTATGATAAATGTCATTTGTCAACTGGCAAGCAATCGATTCGATTCATAAATTCACCGACGAGGCTGCCGATGGGCGGAGAAACATTGAGGTAACGATGTTTAGTTTTAGAATTAAGTTATTGCATGTGACTTAAAGAAAATGGTCACCAAAACAACATTACAAATTACAACCGATTTTTCTCTATTTTCTGTTAGAAATGGCTTAACTTATGTTAATTACTTGATCATATTTAACATATTAATCTTCGACCACCTAGAAACTGCTGCAAATCAGAAAAATCAGCGTTATTTAAAAACAATCGTGCAAAGTCTTAATGATCAATTGGGAAAATAATAAATAAGTGAAGTTTGGTTGTCGTAGTTCGTTTATTCCTTGCCATTTGAGAATAAATATTTTTTGCAAATACTTATTAATTTGAACCAAATCTTTTTGAGAAACGCTAAACGATAATTACATATTTGAATTTTAATAACGAAGACTCATTTTCTCCTTTGCTACCTAATGGGAATAGTTTTGTACACTTTAATAATCTGTTTGTAAACTTTGCTGAAGCAGATTTGGAAGTCAGTAAACTTCAACGTGTAAGCTGAAATTCATTGCCACTGATAAGGAAGAATATTTTACAAACATCAATCATTCCTAAGAACCAAAAATGTCAATAGGCATGAGCGTAAGAAGTAAATTCTGTGTCTATGCTTTCCTGTTCAAATTCGTGAACCGTGGAGGTTAACAGAGAAGTTGAAGCTATTATTGCATTTGTTTCGCCTTTAGACCAGCCTCCAGTCTGTCCTGCACCAACCGTCCTAGATAGTCGCCCTCTGATATGCTTGTCTTATTTAAGGTTAAAGCTACACTTCCATAAAACTGCCAATGCTGCTGGGGCTTGGCTACCCTTCAGATATTTTCAACCTTTTTGTAAATCTTCCTCATAAGCATCAGACAAACATAAGGTTGCATTTCCTCATCAATAGGGCAATTTGGGCTTAGAGGGAATCAGCCCATCTCCCGAAAAGCAAATAACCCTCCCGAAGGTGGGGTTGGAAGGAAAACCTGCATTCTCCCCGCAAAACTAATCCCCTCGTCCATGTTGGACAAACCTTTCCAGATGCATCTGCAAAATAAAGAAGATCCAACATGAAAATGTGAAAGAGGCGGGTGGGTGGGAGATTTTGATTTGCAACCACTCAGCACGAGTGTGCAAAATTTACTAAATTCTCAAATCAAACTCTGTTTTATACTGCATGGAAGAAACCATGCCACATGTACGACTATCAATGGACTCACAGATGATGAAAAACGCTGCATCTCTAGAGAGTTAAAACAATGGTAGTCTAAATTGCCAGATTTGTAAATCTGTAACAAGAACAATACAAAGCATGTTCGTTGCTTTAACTCCGATTAGAATTTCATTCTAATCGTCATCAATGCCACCTGATTCAAAGAGTCTGATCCTTAGAAGTGAATGGCAATCCACCGTTTTGTTAGGCAATCCTTCGTCACTGCATTTCCTCTATGTTCGCTGTTTGGCTTTCAAGGAACGATCGTTGTAGTCTTTTCAGCTTCCTTGCTTCCATATATTCAAAAACCCCGTCTCTACTCAGCATCTTGCAAAATTTCAATCTCATTGGTTTCTGCATCAAATATTGTGATGTGATCGACACCGAGTGTCCATACAGGCCCATACATTGATGAGAGTAAACATTTGATATCATCTGTGCTCTTCCTTTTTGCCAATTACGTCCAGCACACATAGAGCAGCTTCATTCATGGAACGGATCACTCTAATGAAGCTGATGTTTATCAAGACACAATATTGATTGCCAATTCTCTCTCTCAATTTAGTTAGCAAGTAAATACTAAGACTTTTCAGCAGCAGAGCAACGTTGCAACTGCGAAGGTTAGGCTATGGGATATCATACCTACATTGTCTGCCATCCTTGCGTGAAAGGTCCCCAGAATATTTCCTTTTCCTTTAAATTGCAAAATCTCTCGGTATAGAAGCAGTGTGAGCCTCGAGGAATCCCCCCTCCCCAAGAGTGTGCAAGTTCATGTGCAATAAGACTCGCACCACTTTCGTAACATGTATGTATAGATCACTAACACTACTGTAAACAAGGAAAAGAAGCACTAGGAGCTATGCGCATCTGAAATGGAGCCCAAACATTGACTCTTTCACCACCAAGAACTTCAGCACTTCCTACCTCCAAGAAAAAGATGTTCTGACCTCTGTCTGTCATTCAGTTATGAATTCGAAGAAAGAGGAGAGCTTGTACAGCGTCCAACCTCCAAGCAGACCGTTTCCCAACCCAAATTGAGCAATTATCTTTTCAGGCACACATGATTGATTTGAGTACACCGCAGCAAATCTTTTAAATGACCTTGGGGAGCAAACCGTTGATTGATACACAGTCAAGAATTTCTGCATTTCTTTTGTTTTCAAGATATTACGAAACAATGACATTTGTTGGAGGAATCAGCATAAATTTTGAAAAACAGATAATGAAAACTTCAAAACCTATGGCAACAAACGTACAACAAACGTACATAGGTTATCTCCAACCCATGAGACATTGCATTTTCATTATCGTTCTGTGTCCTTTATGATTCGATAAAGGACACAGAACGGAGTCCTTTATGATTCGATACAAGAGTCCTTTACGATTTGATGAAAGCATCTTCGGGTCTTTTTCAGTGATTTGGCCCTGGAATTCTTCTGTAGTCGATTATACCCATATTTTTAGTGCTCGTAAGAAGAAGGGAACAGTCACAAAAATACTTCGATCTCTTGGCTTTCAAGCAACTATTGATTCAAAGAAATCCACCCAGTCAATCCGTCCAATAAACCACTCTTGATGCCATGAACTTTTAAATGTGGGGACTTTTTCTGGCGCACCCGGTACGCAATCCAAGATGTACCAGGTGTCAGGTGTCACCAAAAGAGTTTCCTTGCTAAAAAAAATTCCAGAGAAACAACCATTGTCTCGCTCCTAGCGATTAAAACTTTTTAATTCCTTACTAAATGGCTAACTTGGATTCGTACAACTTTGCCAAATTTTCTTATTGAATAAAAGACCTCGAAAAGATATGGATCCTTTAACATTGTTCAGCTCTAGCCCTTGAAGAGGGGAACCATTAAAGGTGGTGTGAAGCGAAAATTTTTATTGATGAAAATGAATATTACTTTTAAATGATGAAGAATATCGCTTATAACTTCGTGATACCTTGTTTCATTTTCGAGTTATCCACTATTTTGTAAGATTGGCCGATGATGTCATTTTGTTTGCAAAAAGTAAGGAACGTGTATGAAGCTGGCTATGTTTCAAATTCGAAATTGATTCAAAGAACTTTTTTCGATTAATAAGTCTTTCTAAACATCATATCAGTCCATGAGACAATTTCTATTACATTTATTCAGGTCAACTTCACGGTCTCCTACAACTGTAATCTTTCAAAGATAAGATACAACCATATTTCAATATATCATCCTAATAATTTGCAAACAAAATGCCGTCATCAACTGAAATTTAATATCATTGGATAACTTGAAAACAAAATGAGATATCAAAGAAATTTAAAATGGATACCGTAGCATGCGATAGTGCCGTTCATTTGCATCAATAAAAAATTTCGCTTCAGATCACCTTTAAGCGATGAAGCCTTGTTCCATTTCTTCCACTTTTTCATTGTATGCATGAAATGCTTGTGAGTTCCTTTGATTGGGATTCAAGTTTGGCAATATGCAAAGTCCAGACCACAGGAATTTGCCCCTAGAAGAGTAATCTTTCTTCAAGCAAGAAGCAAATTCTCAGTTTTTACGGACAAACAGGACAAAATTTATCGCTATTGTGTTATGTTATGGAGTTGAAGCTCCGTAATGTTGGAACTTGATGAAAAATCCGGTCACTGTGAAGTTCGAGCGACGCTTAGCAATGTTATTGACAAAATGCTCTTAACTTATTCGCGACCTTTTGAAGATGTTCTATTTTTCTGGAAATTATTGGCAGAAAGCTAATACGCTCAGATACAGAACTGACAAAAAATATCGAAAAAATTCAATACGCATAGATGTAAAAATGAACTGAATAGATGAATATAAGTTTGGTAGTGTGCAACAGATTCCTGTTTCAGCTTGTATCAATAAAAATGCGCCATTTTAGTAACAGAGCAGATTGAATGGCGAAACTTTTGCCGAGTTCCGGTACACGTGGCTAACGGGAAAGTTGACAATGAATAGCATGGGGCTCAAATTTTTAAAAAGTTGGGTGTAAAATTCTATTACATTTTTTTGAATTGAAATGTTAGAAAGGAAACTTATGTAATTTGCTGGAAATCTGCCTTGGCGATTTTTGATAACTTACTTAGTTTCAAAATGGCGGCATTTATTAATCTAAAGGCCGTGACGTCAAGACATTTCTAAATCCAAAACTAGAAGCTAGAGCTACATATTTCTGCTTGCTACCAAATTGTAGACCTTCATAAACTATGGTTTCCTTAAAGATTGCATCAATTTTCCACAAACAATATATAGGGGCAAGGTCACGTAATGTGAACAAACTTCTTTCGAAATGACGATTTTGCAGTGTTTTTGATAGACCATATCACAGTGATTTTCCATTATTTCTCTCAAAATGAAAGTCTTATTTTGAAGATAGACTCTTTTACTTTATGGGGAAAGAAACGAAACACTCATGTGTTGTACGATTGCAGAGATACCGGTGGATTTTTGGAATTAACTTTAGTGTGGAGCAGAACACGATGGCCACGTGTGGGTAATAATATAGATTCTAGAGATAACAGGCTTGTTTGCGGTGACTCATTCCTGCCCCTTTAAGATTTGCGATGACTTCAGTTTGTTCAAAATGTTTGATGAATTTCAACAAAAATAATCAAAATGCCACCATCTTGAAAATTGTCAAAATATAAAAAAATTGCCACGGTTGATTTACAGCAAATTACCCAAAGTTCTTCTAAGGTTGTTCAATTCTTAGGAAGATTTGATACAATATTACAACAACCTTTTTTCCATATTTGAAAGATTTGAGCCCTATTCTATAATCAGTAATCAATCAATCAATCAGCCAATCAGTCAATCAATCAATTAATCAATCAATCAATCAATCAATCAATACCTTTTATTGGCATTCTCAAATTTCGTCAAAAGGCAACCGAATTCTTTGTTGTTTTCAGGATAATTCTTAGGTTTCAGAAAATCATAGCTAATGGTTGGCACAAGATCCACACATTCTGCATAAGGGAGGTTTAAAATGACTTCCTCAGAGCTGTGTGTTTCATTGCAATGAAACTTTCCATATATAAAATTTGTTACTTTGTTGTACGGAGTGCTGGTGCTCTTGGTGGTGAACAGTTCAATACTGGAGCTCCTTACCACTTGCGCATGGTTGCTATCGTTTCTTCTCTCTTCTCACAACAGTGAAGGGAAAGATCTTGCTACGTATTAAGTAACTGAGCTATATCTTTACTGTTGTATTTTGAGACCATTGGCAGATCATACGTTGATTAAAAACTAAAATGTTTTCGAACCGAACAAAATTCAACAGAAGTTCAGCGTTACAAGTCATGAATGAATATGCCGATTCATAAATATTCAATTATATTCATAAATATTATATGAATATTCAGTGGTGTGTGCTCCTTCGCAATATCAGAACTCAAAATTTACTGCGCTTGATCTTGAAAATCTTTTTAGAAGGGGATTCATCGAAGCTCACAGCTGGTTCACACACGGAACAATTTCGCAGTCTGGAGGAAAAGGAAATACTTTGACGAACTTCTCACGCAGAGATGGTCGACACTATCAGTATAGTATTCTATTGCTTAACTTTCGCAAATGCCGCTGTTGGTCTGCTGCTGAACAGTGTTGGAATTTACCTTCTAACTGCACTGAGAGCAAGAATAAGCAATCAAAATGTTATCTTAATAAACTTAAGTTTCATTAAAGTCATTGTGTCAATTTCTCAAGCTGCTTTGTATGTGCTGAAGATTATTGGCAAAGGAGAAGAGCAGGGATTATATAAAGTGGTTCTTATCATCCTTGTGGGAGCTTTCGGTGTCAATCATCTCACAATAGTTGTCTTGACACTCGACAGGCTCTTAGGTATAGTTATACCATTGCGTTACAATGCATTAATCACAAAAGATAAACTTAGAATTGCTATTATTGCTTCATGGATGATTGGAACTGCTGCTGTAATAGTTCCATTCTTCATATATGATTTTGCCTTTCTCTACAGCATCTACTACACGGCTGTTTATCTCACGTTGGACGGCATTGTTTTGCTGATAGCAGTTATTGCGTATGGCTTTATTCTGAGGGTGCTCCTTCGGAGGGAAAAAGCTATTGCTGCAGGCATGATGCCAAGGAATGCAAGAACGCACCAACGTTTTGGAAGGTTCTTTTATGTATCAAGCCTCATCATTGCTAGCTTCATCTTATTTGTTGCAATTCCAGATGTAATCCACGCTGTTCTTGTTATCTTTCAAGGGAACAAAGATCCCATGATTGAACTTGCAATGGTGTTAGCATGGAGTATCTATCTTGTTTCAGATCCGTTAATCTATATCTTCCTGCAGAAACCAATAAGACTGAAGTTTTGCAGGATGTTTGTTAGAGTCGGGGTTGGAATAGTTGGAGCAAAATGCACTTACAATGATCGCACCTTGTAAACAAAACAAACAATACACAACAAAGACGGTGACCAAGGCTGGCCGGTCAAAACGGTACATTGCCACCCGCTCCTAAGACTACGCAACTAAGGCTGGTTGCTATTGCAGTGAATGGGATGCCAAAGGAATGAGATGAGATTGCATGAGCTGATCTAGAGAAAACAGGCGCAGGGGAGATGGTGGATGGTTTAAAATCGAAAAAGAGACAGTCATACGAAAAAGCGATTACTTCAACATGACTAGCACGTGCCAAGGTTCTTCAAATTTGCACAGTAACATAGAGGCAATGAGTTTTTTCTTACTAGCATGAGCTGTATATGCTTAATGACATTTTTGATGTAAGAATTGATTAATGTTTTTAAAGTATTTTTCTTCAAATGGAATTGAAAGAACTTCAGTTACCAATCGTTGAAGTTAAATGACTTTCACGTTTTCTTGAGTAAAGTTTATGAGCAAACCACTTACATCTACAAAAGGTAATCTTTTAGGCGGCAGAGAACTAAATAAGCTTCTGTTATTGATTGTCAAATTTTTAATAACTTTCAGCGTCTCTTAAAGATTTGGAAACGATCTGTGAAATATTTATTCTTTAGCGGCAAGAAATTAAAGAACTACAGTAATTAAAACGTTAAATGTTTGTCATTTTTCTAGTAAGCAGATAAGACTTCTCAAAGTTTTGCTTGAATTAAACCTCATTTTCTGACTTACAGTAGTTTTTAGTGTCAATTAATTAATTCAAATTGTAGGTAGAAACACAGCAATTCTACCTACAGTTTAATTCCTTATCCATCATTGCAAGCATCTCCGGATCCGACGCGCGACGTATATATCGTGGCCTTTTCTTTTTCGATTTAATCAATTTAAGCGCCCGTATCCAGCTGCACGTTGTCCTGATGGTGATGCTCTTTTCAAAAACACCTTACTCCTATATTCGAGACGTCGAAACTTTTGACCCATTGAGGTCCTGCCAATGCCTTGCACTTCGCTCGAAAGATGTTTTTTAGGGGTTTTTCAACAATATGTAGAAAGTAGTCGTTGATTGCACGGCAGTTATTGGAGGGTACGAATTTCTTTAGAAATGCTAAAGCGACAGGGAGAGCTGTGTGTCAGCTCTCCAATTTTGCAGTGGCTTGTTTTGATTGGCTGCCCCCGCCGCTTCGTCTTCCTTCCGGCTCTTCTGGTCTAAAGCCTGATTTCCAGTCAGTGGAATTTTCCGAGCGGGTGGAAATTCTATTGTTTGCAGGAGAAAATGTCGCTCTGAAATTGAATACATTGTCACGGCTGAGCAGCTATTCATTGTCCAAAATTCCGCCCGCTCGGAAAATTACGCTGACTGGAAATTGGCCTTAAACCAGTTTAAACTGAAACAGCTAACAAATGGGAGCTTATACCGAGTCTCTCAAAAGAGTACACGGAATTGTGTCGGGATCAAGCGATGTGAATTTAGCGTTAATCATTGGTTAATCACTATAATGGATAGGATGCGTCAATTTTTTCGATTGGTACTTTGACAGCAGTATCAATCTCGAAAGCTCTCATTTGTATCCACCTGCAAACCAGACCTTCTGTCATGTTCATTTTACCTGAAAAAAATTCTTGAAGAAAAGCGAATAATAAATAAATGATAACATTGATTAATTTGAATAATATTGAATTTATTGTATTCTGCTTGCCAGAAGTCACCCCCTGAATCCGATCAGACACTTTTTTCACTTCACTTTAATTCAGTTTTAAGTAAGTGTGCTTCAGATGTCATCGTGAAAGCTGAAGAAAAGAAATTCTATAATGACAAAGGAAAAAATAAGGTGCTCTAGGATGGGATAGTGAAGCATTCCACGAGACTAACAAGGAGAAATAAACATCTCTGAATAAAAGCAGAATCATTTTTTACATGAATGTACCATGGCGAGATCGACTTAATATTCATTTCCATTGAAGTGAAGGAATTATTGCAGTATCTACCCGAAAAACTTTAGGTAAGTAAGGGTAAGTAAGTAAGTAAAAATTTCTACTTAAAAAAGTTACAATGGTAAAAAAGAAATTTAGCTGAATGAATAGATAGGATATTTACATTACGATTTACAAGTTAAAAACACCCCTGATTGAATTGGAAACATTCCGGGAAATCTCTAAAGGTCAATATTCATAGCAATAACAAAAAAGCCAAAAGCAAGTGAATGCGAACTCCATCGAACAATTAGTTTGATGAGCCACACAACAAAAATACTCCTCAGATTTCTCATGAAAAGAGCAAGGGCGCAAATTAAGCAAGAAATCTCAAATAGCCAATGCGGGTTTGTATAAGGGAAAGGAACTCGGAATGGAATTTACGTGATGCAATTCACTTATCGAAAGAAGCTTTGATTGAAACAGGACATTTACGTCTGCATGATTGATTACACGCAAGCATTTGACAAAGAATAACATGAACCTTTTCTGGATATCCTAAAAGATCCCCACATCGAAGGGAAAAGCTGGAGATGAATAAGGAAAATTTATTGGGATCAAAGTGCATCAATCAGATATGAAAACGAATTAGGAACATGGAAAAGTATCAAAAAAGGCTTGAGACAGGGTTGCGTATTCTCTCCAGACGGTCTTCCCATCTACAGCGAAAGAATGATGACGAAACTAGAAAACATGCTATGTGCTAAAGTGGGAGGGGCTAAATTAAGAATGTACGCTTCGCTGATGATACAGCACTCATAGCCAACACAGAAAAAGATCTTCAGGACTTAGTAAACAAGATAAAGGAAGAGACTAAATTATATGTTTTATCACTAAACAAGAAGGAAAACATATACTATGGTATTCTCCAAAAAGAAACAGATTCCAAAATGCAGCATCGAGATAGATGGAGTAGAACTTGAGCAAGTGAAGCAATTTGATTATTTGGGTAGTTTCCTTACCTCAGATGGCAAAAGCAAAGTCGAAATCGACAGAAGAATCGAACAAACATTCATTTGGAAATATGACAAACATTCTAAGTAACAAAAAAATCTCAGTCCAAACAAGGTTTAGGACATTAAAAGCTAATATCTGGCCTATCATGAAATACGCTTGTGAAACATGGAACATAGGAAAAGAAGAAGGAAAGAAAATTGATAGTTTCGAAATTTGGTGCTACAGGAGAATGCAAGCAATCAGTTTGACGGAAAGGAAAAGTAACGATGAAGTGCTGAGGTCAGTGGGCGTAGAAAAAGAGCTACTGAACGGAATAAAAGAACAACGAATGAAGTTTTTCGGAATTATAATTAGAGAAGGAAATATAGAAGAATTGATCACAACAAGAAGAATTGAAGGCAATAGGGACAGAGGGAGACAAAGAATAAAAGAGCTTGACAACATTACAGGTTGGTTACAACGAGACAGGAGCTGTGAAGTGATTCACAGTTGCCAAGATAGAGAGTGATGGAGTTCCATGATCGCCCAAGTCATACGGCATGGCATCTGAAGAAGAAGAATTAAAATGGCAGGGATAGCATTAACTTTCTCTCCTCTTCGGTATTAAGAAGATACGAAATGTCTGGCCCCTTGTAGTGGAATTCTATCCCAGAAGCCCCGGTAGGATGGCCCGAGATATTGATTTTTGATGTGCTTGCGATTAAAATAAGTTTGACCCGACTTTGCGCATGGCTGCACCCGAGGGGCATTCTTTAGCAAACACTTTTCGTTTTCCTAAAAGTCCGTCCGATGTCCGTATAAATCACTCTGTACTGGAGAGACTTCGAATGATTTTGAATCTTGTTTTGAATGAGTGAAATTGCCCCTCGGCGCCGGACGAACCAAGGCAGAAATGCAACGTTCTGATGGCATTTCATGGTTTAACAAGCGAAGTTAACGTCCACCTGGTTTCTTTTATTTTGACCCTGTTTGCTTCCTGAGCGTCGTTGACTGGCAGACAAAGACATAAAAATCACGCAAGAGTTGTGGGGAATGGAGGCAAGTTCTGAAGGCGACAAGGATCCCGTGCATTTAGCTTTGTAAATATCGAAGGAGGAAAACATTTTTCTTTATGGGCTTCTTAAGACGGTTAAGAAGCCTTTTGATATGCTGGACATGCGATATCTATCGGGAGTGCGAGAGTGCGGTATGGCGCGTGCGGCTCCCTCAAGAAATAGCCAGTGCGAGATAGGCTGTTCTCGGCGGGCTGTGCTCAGACCAGCAATCCAAGTGGCAGTGCATGTATATCAAAGAGTTTGCCAAGCCCCATACAATATACATGTTGCTCCTTGGTAGGAAAAATTGACTGAAATTTGAGTCGTTTTGGTGAGATAAGTGCTTGTACGGGAGCACTTGCTGCCACTGAAATTACCTCGGTAATTTCCCCCAAAAGGACGAAAATAGAAGACTGGAGTGTCTTGCTCCGAAGTTTGGACTGAGGCTAAGTTTCTATCCTGTTGGGCCTGAACAATGTCTGCGGCGTGCAGTTTGCAGGTAGCACCCATTTCAAAATTAATGAAGTATTTACCTTGCATGAATGCGATTCAAAGTTGGCCTACTCTCCAAAAATTGGTTATACTGTTATCATTCCTACTTCAAAGGCAAACCACATTCTTTCGCTGTTAATAAGGCTTCCTTGCCTCCCCTGGGCTGTGTGAATCATAGTCCATCCTTTTAGTCGTCGTTATTAGCCCAACCTTCTGTTTCATAAAAGGGGAACAAGAAATTGTTTGTTTTGCTTGCTTTGCTTTGGAATAAAGTAGTCTCTAGTTGTCCCTGGTCTTGGATCAAGTAGCTTGGGAGCAAGCAGTCATGCTGATGTCTCATGAGGAGTTTTTCAGGTGTCCTTACCTTATATCAATTTGAAGCCCGAGAAAGGGGGCACATTTTTATTCCAAATTTGTCGGATGGACATTTGATACGTTGGAGCTGCCTAATGCACATGGCTGCCTGAGCTGTAATCCTTTTCAAGAAATCTGGAGGTGTACAAAATAAACCTTACGGATCTGCAGTCTACCCTCCTTGTTCCGTGAAAAACCAGATTTCCCTTGTCCGGAGGACGTTCTATGCAGAAAGTTTCTTTTCTTGTATATGTGTGTTTGTTTTTCAATGTTCAATTGTAAATCTTTGCTGCTGGAAGTATTTTTGTTGAAAGTTTGGTATCTTTGTGTCACCCAGCTCTTCGGGATTGCATTTCGAGCCATCTCTCCATCCAAGGTGATTGTTCGCATACATGTGCATACATACAATAAGTGCATGCAGTCTGTCTGTTGGGCAGACACTGTCAGATGGGCAAAATATTCCTGTACTTTTGGCAACGCCTACTTCGTGCTGGAAACTCGTATGCCTATGAAGCAATACTTGCAGTAATAGTCAGTATAATTCCACGTTAGATTTTATTCTCAGCTCCGTACCACCTGGCAAATTTTTGGTTCCACTCTGCACTATGAAAATAAGTTAAAATAGCAAGGTTTTGATCAAAATGGGTGTTTACGTAGCAGACTTTGCACCTTACAATTTTTCTTTATTTTGAAATGATGTTAACGTGAGTCATATTCTACAGCCTGCGACTACTGAAAAGGGGAGGGCAGTGGAATTACTTTGCAGCTGACAAGAAATCCAAAGTACGATTTTCCTTGGGTGTGGCCAATTTCATAACAGGTCCATTGCTATGCAAGAGAATTAGAAATGGTGCAACGTCGATTACAGAATGGTTAAGAGATCTACATCAAATTTGCAGCTCTAATAAAATTTTCAGATCGGTGCTTTTTATCTAATAATGCGTTTCCTTGAATGAGGTAAAGAAAGCCATTTCAAATAGAGTTCGTTTGATCATGAGTCGTATTTACAGCATCCGGCAACCTATGATTAGCGATAACTAGGCTCATGTAGTCAGTCTAGTATCTACCTTTACAAGTTGTAAGCATTGGCCATTGTATTATGGTTCCAACTTCAAGGAACTTAATAAATTTCCCACGCTCCTTTGTCCGCTTCCTTGCAGAAGGAAGTTAGAGTGCAAAAATAGCTTCACTGATGCTTCAATAAGTGTTTTTGTTTCGTTTGTTGTTGCTGGTATGTTCTGTAGGGCCTGGAAGAATTCTCAATTCTGTGATATCCTGTTTGCTGAGTATAGGACCACTGTTGACCAAGAGACAATGTACGGTATAGGTTGACCTTATGTAACGACCCAAAGCATTGCATGCTCGTATGCCCTCGTTGAAAATACCTGCTAGTCTTGGTGTGGGCTTATGTGATCTTTTGGGCCCTTTCCTCCCATCGTAGGGTTGCATAAATTAGCATATTAGTCTATTAATACCACTACGCTCCAGGGGTGTGGTACCTCATTGTGACCATACTAGGCCTTGTAGCCATGCGAAACCAACCAATCCATTTTTGTGCCACGATGTATTTTTTTTGTAGCACTTTTGCGTGAATATCAACAGACAAAATACTTGGGCTATCTGTATCACTTTGGCCGATTATTATGGCAAAAACCTTTGGTAAACATTTATTGTTGCTACCACGAACATTCGATACATCTCCATTTCGTCACGTTGCAAGCAGAACTTATGTAGTTTCTTTGTTGTCGTCGTTTTTGCTGTATGCAGACAGGTCAATGTTACACCAATTTGTAAGAAAAACATAGCAAAACGACTCGTTTTTCAGAGGATAAACGGAAGCACCAAAATAGAATCGCAAAGACAACTACCCGCCTATTCAGCGGCGCGTCTGGTATGACCATGGTGAGGTACCCTCCCTTGTCTACTTTTTGGTAATATGAATGCTAAAAAAAATATTTATCGTTATGTACTACACACTCGTGTTCGTAGACAACCAGACTAGAATGTAGAAATAGCATCACCATCTGTTCCCAACGAGCTCTTGTGCGATGAGGTCTTGTGGTAAACTGAGAATCCCACCATTTTGTTGCATTCCCTTGGAAACCTACAAAATAAAAAAGCTTAAGTAGGTAGTTGTTTAGGTTGTCTGTCTGTATTCGAGCTGTAGCCGAGCAAGAAGGTAAAAGTATGGTGATGTAGTTATTTGCCACTTTATAGTCTGATGTAAGTTGAAGGATGCTGTCGCGGGTATGATTGGCTAATATTTGTACTACTGCTGCACTACATCAGCAAAGTTGGCAAGTAACTTCAGTTCCTATTCACCCAGGAAAACTTCAGTTGCATAAGTCAGTTATTTTATGGATCATAACTGACCCCTTAACCAGCCAATGACAGATGTGGTACTTTCTTCAGGGCTTTGATTACATTGCTTTCTATTTTTCAAAATGTAGAAAACCAAACGTTAGTTGGAATTAATGGGGATTATGATGTCTAATCAAAATCAACTAAAATGATCGGGTGATACTGCGGGCATGTAGAAATCGCAATATAGAAAAGTAGCTGAGACACTTAGCTGTTTATTCATCTTGGATGCTGCGAATGATGGTAAAGACATTGCCATGTCGCCTTCCGTGCACGTAGAAGACCAAGTAAACTCCCAGTTACGAGTCCATCGATTGACCATTTTGACATAAAAATGAAAGTCCAGCAACCAAAGTATGACTTGCTTGCTTTTATCTAGGCCAGAGACTGTCTTCACAGTCGGGGTTTCATCATAGTTTGTTCCTTTTTTTTTATTTGTCTTTATAAGCACAATCTTGTGAATGACGTACGCCAATAGTTTCAGCAAATGAAGAGTTCTCTGTTTCAAATAAGCTAAAATACCAGGATTTAAATTCCAGTTCTTTTTCTTTCCTCGTGATTTGCGTCTCAGATTGACTATAGAAGTGACTGGAATGTTCCTTTGCTCTGCTCAATTTGTTGAACTTGTTTGTTGAATTTGCTCATCATGCAACAATCTTTTGCCACTGCCTCGAAAGTACGGAAACATTCTTGAACCAACAACTGAGTCTTTTACCATCCCAATGCAAAGTCGCAGAAAGTGAGGAGCGGCTCTTACGATGTTTTCCTTTGCTAGTCTAGTTTCTCTGACTAACTCCCTCTTGTACAGAATCTTTTTTTTTGTTTCAAATTGTGATCTGCTCTTGTCGGAGTGAGACGAAGGCTTGAATGCTTCTGGCGGTTCCAGGACACGTCTTTTCGCGGTAATGCGTTGTGTTCGTTTGTGACTGGTTAGAAATGTGTTCACGTGATTGATTTCTCCAATGCAATATCGATGCTGATTCCATTGAGGCATTTATACGCATCTTGACTTCAGTTGTAAGCTCTTTGTAACTTCACAGGGGCGGATCCAGACCGTCTTACGGTACTTACGGAAGACGGTCAAATTCCCAAACCTGACTTTTCATAGAAATTATAGTGATGGATATTGCTGAGTGATTCATATTATTTTTTATACGTAGGAGCATAGTAAACCGAATTAGATAAATAGATTAACCCCTCCCCCTAACTGGCATCCTCGATGCCAGTAACGGAGACGGGAAACGAACAAGTCGTTGAATTTTTGTCAACGCATTCTCCATTTTGCAACAGCCTCACTTTGCTTCTAGCGTTGCTATGGCAATGTGCTATGCAGATACGTCATGCCATACCTACAGCAGCCTATTCTTCTGCAAGCTCATTGCATAAATCAGTGAACAATACTGTAAGACCGAAAGGCCAAAGATGATTGGTAAGACCAAGACCGTAGAAATAAATTAAAACATGCGCGGACACTCTGAAACAATCAAAATTGAGACTGTCACGTGATGGCATTGTTCCTGTAAGACGGTAGATAAGATGTATGTTAGATACCTGGCAAAAATTACACTTGAAATGTGTGGGAAAATCTTCGGACGATGGTCGAGGCGATGGTAGGCTTTTTAACACCGTCTTACGGGCGCTTGGTTGCACCTTCATATGCTTCCTTGTTGTGCCCCTGCGAGTCCCTTTCAAGCTTGACCTTGACCTTACCACCGACTTCTTGAACATTTTCGCGCCAAGATAGAAAAGAACTTATTTGATGATTTAGAGGTGGATTTGCTTGGAAAAATTGAAGATCTTATCTTATCTGGTGATGATCTTGGCATTGAAAGCTTTGTAACTGAGAAGCTCATCAGATTATGGAGAAACGCTCCTATCAGCCTTGCAGTGGTCGAGGGCCTAGCCAGATGAAGCTGTTACTCTTTCCTCATATTCAACATTCAACAAGATCGATTCAGCCTTCAACCAGGCACAAGCATTTTCCCAGCGAGGTAATTCTTTATTTTAATACTCTTAATGATTTTGAATAACCTTATCGAATGGGGTTGGGAGGGGGGTGGGTTTGGGGTTCCAAAAGCAGAACCAGATCATTCCAAATCAGTCAGTTCTGTGGTTTTATTTGCAACCTGAGAGATATGACAATTATGCAAGGGGTCTGCGCTCTGTGTGAAGGTTAATTTCGGAATATCGGCGTTCATTTACGGTTAAGGTTCATTTGAAGTGTTCGCATTGGGGCTTTTGAAGGGTTGGAAGTCGGGGTTTACAACATTCCTGGCAGGAATGTTGTAAACCCTGATTCCTGGGAGGTTGGTTTAGGTGTCATATGTCTCAGGCTGGACTTTTAAATCCTTTGAACAGATAAACACATTTTTATAAGAAACTAAGAATTTGGACCAGTACTAAAAGTTTCTTAAAATTATCAGATTTTCAGTACTCATATTTTCTCCAAGAGTTTCTTAAAGATTAATAACAACCTTCATGTCAACTGTCTGAGCCCTATGGTGAACATGTTTGATGAAGCCTTTTCGATGTTTAATCATTACTCATGTACCTTCTCAGTAATATCATACAGGAAGCAAGTGTAAATGTAGAAAAAATATCTTAACAATTTGGTTTTATCAAAATGAATAGTTTCTTCAGTTATAGTTTCCCAGTGCTATAGTTTCTTAGTGAGTGTTGAGTTTCTTGTGAGCAGTTTCTCATACAAAATACATGTATGGTTGCAATGTGAATGAATGGACTCCAAGGGGAGGGTACATCAATAGATCATGCATTGGTGTTTGCTAGAAGGATTTCTATTGTAGTCAAATCCCAGAATTTGGGTGAGATTTTGATATCCAATCCCAGAAAACAAGTGAACTGTTGGTACCTTTGTTCAATGCAAGAAAAGTGAACAGCTATTGTTGATCCTATTAACAAAACATTGCCAAGATATTTTTTCTACCTGGCATTGAATAAAAACATACATTGCTAGCAGTTCTTGTTAGAATTAGACCTCAACCCACAAAAATTTCTAGTAAAAGTATCCCCATGACTTTTCCTCTCTTGTTGTAAAGTAGTGACCACTCCTCCACTTTCCATTATGAGCCACCAAAAGATTATGGATGTGTTCAAGGAATGAATCTGGGGGGCAAGGTAGTCTACAAATTTTAGTTCTCTTATTCAAAATTTTTCATCAACTTAGTGTCATTATTTTGATAAATTTCCTAAATTTAAATCAATATTGGATGATAAGTATTTCTACATTTAGAGTTCCATAGAATATCTACATTATTTGCAACATATTTTCATTTCACATCAATACAGGGTTGCATGCAATGGAAACAGCTTATGCAATGCATGTTCCTTGGCAGTTACTGGTGAAGAAAAATTATGCCATCTGTTGAGAGCACTCACATCAGCTGAGCTATATCTTCATTCTAATTTTTATGCATCTCATCCCCACTTTCTTAATCTTTTGGCAAATGAGGAAACATCTTACATCCTTAAGTCCATGTTCAGTTGTTCTGTCTCTCATGATGTGGATAAATTGTCCAACATGAGTGAAAATTATTCAGATAGCATTAAGATTGAAGCCCTGAAAAAATGTCAAGACAGGAGGCAGAGCCCATTTATATGTGTAATGGCACTCTCAAGTGTATTAGGCCTGCAGGTTAACTCTTTTTGCCAGAGTTTGGCAGAAAAAAGACTTACAGGCCAGTCTTCAAACCTCAAAAATGCTGTGCTTCAACCAAGGGAAGTGCCTGGAAGCTTGAATGCTCCAATCAATTGGATGTTTTCACGTGAGGGCTGTTTAAGTACTGAACTTAATTCTTCTTACAAATCCAACCACTTCGTTCCACTGTTTGTTATGCCAGGTCAGGGTAGTCCTGTTAATGCTATCAATGCTCCAAAGCCAACACAGAAAAGCATTTTGTCCTTCCTAAGAAAGCTGGCAACAGATCATCAACTTGCAAGGAAAGAATCTGAGCCACCTACCAAATGCAAGGAAACTTCATCATCAACCCTGATCCCTGATGACAGCTCTGCTTCAGATCTTTTAAGATTACTGCTAACGCCAATGAAAGTATATATGATTTAGATATTAAGTATTAAAACAGGGCGTTTTCCGAGGATCTGAAGGGCGTGGCCCAAGAAATTTTTCCGGGGGCTCCGCCCCCGGACCCCCGAGCTCCTCGCGCTTCGCGCTCGCCCGTAAGACTGTCAAAATTTTTGCTGGATCCGCCCCTGGACTTCTCTTTGTTGTCAAAATGAAAGGGGTTCTAAAGATACTACGGTTCTTTCACAATGTTCATGAGAAATTTCAGCTTTCGAAATGAGGAGATGTAACGTGCGATAAGGGCGGAAGAAAGTTAATGCACAAAGCCTTTGAACCACGCAAAGAACCATCGGAGAGAAACCTAACCCCATTTTACGCTTTAGGCCTAAAATTTTGATTAAAAGATCGAGCTGACCTTATTTCCATAATGGTCCACTTAGAGGTGGTTATAAAATAAAGATAATAAGCATTAAATTCTACGTGCTTTTGTTCGTTATCTCTCTCAAAATGAAACATCGAAGGCTGGAGAAGGTGGGGGGGGGGAGAGAGAAAGACTGCATTACGTTGTGGCAGAGTGTGCCCTTCAATGATGCCATTGAAGGTAATTCCCAACTTATCAATTTCAGCACTTCCAAAGACGTCCGTGCATCTTCGTGAGTTAATCTGAAGAAGTTTAAAAACGAAAATGTTCGATGATTGTCTTGTGCATGGTGATAAGATAATACATGTCAAAATCAGCAGCATCTTTTTGAATGCTGTTTGAAAAGATTAAATCGAGTTTCGCGCATGGAGTAAAAGACAGAAGACGAATTTTTGGCACACAGTTCTAGAATTGCTCAAACCATTATCAATCCATTGAAGTTACCAAGGTGATTATTAGCGTCCACCCCTTCCTTGTTAAAAGTTGTTGATTCATATGTACTTGGGGATGCACTTGCTGCCACTCCAAGGGAGTGCGCCCACTAAGATAACAGCAATTGCTTCTCACGAGACACCAATCGAAGCAAATTTTATAAAACACTTTGGTAACATCTTCCAATGATTATCTAAGAAACTCTCCTAGAAGTGATCTTAGGTCATCTTGAGGTAGAGAAACTTATCCAGCTTTGTTTATTGATTGCAAAGTTTTCAAACAAAAGTCCATCGCTAACACAAATATAAAAACAAGTATAATTTAGTATTAAGACACAGTTTTTGTAAATGCTCTTCAATTAAAAAGGCCATATCTACAGTCTCCTTTTTGTGCTAAATTGTGAAAATTCAGTTTTTCCCGTGAGATATCAGAAACCACACAAGACAAATTCCAAAACTACGAGACAATTATGGAGTTTTTCACAGAGGTCTGGAACGGCGCCCTACTTAAATCGTCCAATCAAGGTTCAGAGCCAAGACTCTTGCAGAAATCAGACGACTTAATGTAAAACAATCTATAAGAGCTCTGTGAACGCCAGATTAAAGTAAAATTCATGCAGCACTAAGCATAACATAACGTACATCTGTTGAGTTAAAATCAATGATTGTCAGTTGCAGTGATGGAGGAATGAAGCATTGAAAAGTACATTTGCAAAATAACCTTTTGCAGCCAATTAATATAAACAAAGTTGGTCATTAAAGTTTCTCTAGTAAGTTTGTTACAACCTTAATTCATTTCTAATTACGTGATTGGTTGTTAGGTAGATTTCTGTCAAGTCACTGGTTGAAATAGGCTAAAAACTATCCAAAAAATTGATTGTTTTGGTTTGAGATTTTGTGTGGTTTCTTATAAACATTTGTGGTTTCTAATTAATTAAATGATTAAAGAATGACAATTCAATTCAATTCAACGTAAAGCCGTTTGGTCAATAATAATGATCAAACATAGTCAATTTCACGTATATTGGATGCAATCAAGTACTATATATTTTACCCTGGGTACCACAGAGCCTCAAAATTTAAATGCAAGGAAATTGGTAAGAGGAAGAGAGAAAGAAGGAAGAAAAGAAAAAATATCTTGCCATCATTATTTGTTCGTTTTATTATTTTTGGCTCTGGTACCTAGAGTATATATATTTTAAATCATAGCATGATTTTTCATGCAAAAATAACTAATTCATAAGAAATATGACGTCATAGAAACTGTAACTTGCTGACGTCAGCAAATATGGATTAATTCTATATAAAATGAAAGTAGTCATTCAGAGAAATTGAATGGCATCGATATTGATGAGATTTAACACAAAATAATGAAATTAGAGCCATTTTAACGATTTTCTTTGTGACCGCTCTCCATGTAAGGTATCTGGTGGTCATGTGTAGTTTAAAACAGATATTGAAATTTTATTTTCTGCTTCTCGATTAAATTTTGATTCGGGTCAAAAAGTTTCATTGCTATAGCTATCACTGTTTAGAAGCCATTAAAGAAGTTTTTGACCAAGGCGAAAAATACGCCCATGTTAAAATAGGGCTATGATGATAACAGCAACAACAGCATGAATCTATATATATAAGGCAGGTAAACGATTATCCAATTAGCTTTGTTCTCTTTGTTCTCCATTGTGAATTTAACAATCAACACAATGGGAAGACAAAGGTGGCATTCGACGAAAAGACAACGGGACCATTCGATGTATATCCTTGTTTATTCACTTTTTGATTGGCTGTAAAATCAATAGCTTTGGGGCTCACCAGGGCTCACGATGTCATGCGCTTCGGCCCTATTGTTTCTTGCACTGTTCTCAAAAGCCACCGCTAATTTGCATATTACGTCACCGAAATAGATCGTAAATGCGCATGCGACGTGGAGCCTTTTGGGGATTCCTTGACCTTCACAACTTTTCATGTCGTGTCCCTTGCAAATGACGAGCTGGATGTGCAAGAATGGCTTCCAATTACTGCAGAGACGATCACAGCTGTGGTCGGCCTTTTTAGCAGGCCTAACTCAAAAGAGAGCATTATCAGATCAGAAGAAATTCGTAAACATTGCAGATGAAAGGTAAGGTAATGTTAGACAACATTTTCATTGCTGTAGACGCCTCTCAATCCTGATTGATTTGCTAGCTTCTCGGCCCCATCATGGCCATGCTATTGCTTGAAGCATCAGTTGATTGTCCTTATGACATGTGGGACCTCAAAAGCAGTGGTGGCGCCAGGCCAGAGGCCAGTGTGCATTCCAATACCAGAATGCCCTCCCGCCACTGTGGCAGAGCGGCATGAAGGAACATTATCCGCCAGTGGTTTTGGTGTGAAATTTATACTGTTTCAACTGCTGGGAACTTTGGTTAATTATTTAATTAGAATTTTGGAGTAGATTTTCATGTTATCCAATTGATGGTGGAAATTTGTGGCAGACAAAATTTTACAGTATGCAGCCTATGGGCGCCAGGGGGAGGGCTAGGGACCTACAGCCCCCTTCTCTAATTGATGGTGGAAATTTGTGGCAGACAGAATTTACAGTATGCAGATGGGCGCCAAGGGGGAGGGCTAGAGGGACCTACAGCCCCCTTGGTTTTTCATGTTATCCAATTGATGGTGGAAATTTGTGGCAGACAAAATTTTACAGTATGCAGCCTATGGGCGCCAGGGGGAGGGCTAGGGACCTACAGCCCCCTTCTCTAATTGATGGTGGAAATTTGTGGCAGACAGAATTTACAGTATGCAGATGGGCGCCAAGGGGGAGGGCTAGAGGGACCTACAGCCCCCTTGGCTGTTGGAAGCATGTAGCCCCCCATGTCGTAGGAAATTTCAGTTTCTGTTGGAGGAATTTTGGCAAAATGATGTACGCAAACTGCATTTTTTAGCCATTTCAGCCACTGGTAGGAAGACTGTAGGAAGCTGTGGAAGCTCCTACCCCTCTGTCAGAAGATTTCTGGGCCACCCCTGCCTCAAAGTAGATTTATCCCAAACATTTCAAGAAGTATTTACAGCACAGGTTATGGAAATTTCACACAAAGCTGTAGATTGCATCGTATCATAACATTTTTCTAAATTTTTCCCAAAAATATGCATAACGCAGTGGTAGTAAAATAAATTGAAGGAGTAAGCTGCAAGTAAACTGTTAAAGGCGGTAAGAGTAAACATAGATACTCTGTTATGATATGCAAGAACATGTTGTTGTAGCCTGCGTGCAAACTATACCCAGGGAAAAGGTATAGTCTGCGCAGCGCCGCTCGCTGTTGTGTAGTACGTGCTTCAGCATTTATGTGATAACAAAGAAAATGCATTGTTGCAACAGCCAATAATATCGCTTTCCTGCAAAAGAAGGAAGCAGTCAGATTTGAGAATGGCTATCGTGTGATTAAATCTCAGGCTTCGCTTTGTGCTCTAAGCAATTTACATTAACAACACAATACTCTGGAATTTTAAGTACCCTAGGGCAGATAATACACAAACGCTGAGTAGAAAGGGCCATTCAAAATGCAATTGAAATGAAATGCTGACTCATACAACACTTGATATTGAGCGGTGTTGTGCAGACTATACCTTTTCCTTGGGTATAGTCTGCACACAGGCTAATGTTGTTGTGGCTGCAGGCGGCAAGCTGCAAAAATTTGTACAGCTCATACACAAAATCAGCTAAGGTTTGTTTATACCCATTTCAAATCATGTGATCAATCTCTTGATAAAGCATCTTTTGATTTCTCCGACAAATTTCATGCCATGCAAAATTGTGCCATGAACGCAAAAAGTAGCATAGTACCAAAAATTCCCATGGGCATGGTCATATGACTTGAAATGGGTAAAACAAACCTTAGCCGATTAGGTCTATTAATTGAAATTTTCCAAGCTGGCCTGGAGTAACCTCTCAAGTAGTATATATTACAAATAGCCAATTTTAAGAGTATCTAATTTCTACCCTCTTTGGTATAACTGCCACTTATAGCAAACAGTTAGTTGCATATTTTAAAGATTGAGATGAGATTTTTTAATGCAAAATAGTATTTTGATGGCAAAAGAATTATGTGCGGTATGGAAACAGGTCATAAACAAACAGTTATTATTGAGGTGGGATGTGTAGTGGTGATCAGGAGATCATAAGTCCATTTTCATTATCAATTTCTATAATTCTAAAATTATGCATAATGTGTGCATATTATGCGATCTTGGTGGTCTAATGTGAATGCACCATTTACATTTTGCGCCATATGCAATATACAGTAACAATTTTTTGTCCTTCTTGATGATGAACATGAACATTGGTGTCCAAATTAATGTTCCATACAGTGCTCCCTTTTATTGATTGTTGAAATTCATGGAACAAAGATTTCAAGATCAAAAGGTTTATATGGTTTATACCCTGTATTTAGGATTTTACTTTTTTCATTCCCTTTAGGTTCCTGGAGACCAGATTGGAATGCATTGCATGATTTGGCCTCTGCGTACTGATGAGTGAAAGAAAATGAAAGGTGCAAGCACAAGTAAAGTTTAAAGGCTGTGAGGGTAAAAATAGATCCTTATCAGATGCAAAGAACCTTTGTTGTAGCTGCAAGCTGCAAAGTTGTACACCTTATGAATGCAAGTTTTCTAAGCTGGCCAGCAGATCAGACTGCTACCTTGCTAAGGTTTCAGGGCACCCAATTTCTAGACTATTTGATATAAGAAACTTTAAGGAAAAGTGGGCTGTATTTTTCAAATGATAACATGGGATCATTTGATGCAAAATGAAGTATTTTGGTGTCAAAAGCATTATCTGGGGCTTATTTCTATTGAATTAGCAAGATTTTGATGTTACAATTAAGGTTGAGACAATAAACAAGCTATTATCACTGGAAAGGGGTGCTTCTTGGAATGATCATACTAGGATGCAGATCTTGGCAGTCTGATTGAAGTGCACAACTGCACCGCATATGGATTCCAGCCATAAGTTGACAACAATTGACTGTATTTTCCTTTGATCCAGTGTTAGAATTTATGTAACAATTATTTCAGGATGAGCCTGACAAAAATATACTGTGAAGAAGTTCCACTGACAAACTGAAACATGATGCAAAGTCAAGAACTCACTGCATTTCTTTTATTGTTACAATATTATGAAATAGATATATGCAGGTCAAGCATATGATGTGAGATGTAAGCTCATGGTACCAGCCACAGCACATTGATCAACTTTATTGTACAAAATTCTTTGAATTCTTAACATTTTCAAGAATCCTTCACTTTCTGAAGGAATTCTTCTTTCTGTTGTAAAATTTAAAGAACTGGACACTTCTGTGCATCACAGAAAGAGGTTTGTTTTATACCTGGTGCGGCAAAATGAAATTAATGACAATAATCTGTTGTATCAAATTGTTCAAATCCAAGCAAAAACAAATTAAAGATGCTATGTGAGCTGATTTTGTTGTGGTTCAGAAAAGGGCGGTAATAGACCATTTCGACAATTAAAATCAGAGACTGGGGAGAGCGGTTTGTTCTGGTAAATGGCGGATGCAGTTCTGGTAAATCGCTGCCACGGAGTGAGCCCATTAAAGTGAATAATGTAAACATGGCAATCGCTACTGCATAAGAACACAGCAATAGAGCTGTCAAAGGATGTAGTCAAATACCTGTCCATGCGAAATACATACAAACGTGCAATTTATCTCTATTCGCAACTGATTTCCTTTTCAACCTTTATTTCAGTGCTGCAAACAGCAATGCTTGCTTTGAGTTTAGGCCCTTTCTGCATAACTTGACGAAATACATGATATATTTGAAGTCTTTAAAATAAGAAAGCTTACCCTGACTGCAATTTTCAAGAGAATGGAATTCAACTGAAGTTTTTAACTTCAAATGTCCTTCTTGAATTCTATTAGAATTGACGGCAGGAAAACTTCAAACATAATTCGAATTTTCTTAATCTGCCGGTTGAACATACGTCAAAACTAATATTTCAAAACTGAAATTCTAAAACAGTGCCGATGCGGTAGCGATCCTCGCCACAGCTTGCAAAACTCAATGTTCTCATTGTATTCACTGCAATGGCCCAATTATGCGGCATCCACTTACAAGAGCTATATCCGCCATTTACCAGAACAAACCACTCTCCCCAGTATCCGATTTCAATTGTCGAAATGGTCTATTGGTTCATACTGCAATGGATTATTTTGTCAAAATGCAAACAATCGTTCACTTGGCCAAATGTGCAGTCTTCCTATTTTCTTACTCTTTCAACTTACACCACAGAAACACTGCATGCAGGCTAGCGCATTGGGCATTTGCTGATGTTCATATGCTTATAGGCAGTTGAGGTGAATCACAGCCATTTTTGGGTGTGAATTGTGGCAAGAAAATATTATTGCTTTGTGAATGAACTTAAGAACATGACATTAATTTTAGAAACAGAAGGGGATGTCACAATCAACCTTCTAAACAACAGACTACACAAAATTTTCCACTTTGATGGATGCATAACAAGAAGTTTGCATCCACAATTACAACTATTTATTGTACATTCAGCATGGATTATGAGATATTCTTTGAAAGCCCTCCGCAGGAGCTAGGAATGTTGAAGCGCGAGCGAAGCGAGCGCTTAACTTCCTAGTATTCATAGAAGCAATGAAAATATAGCAACTTTATAATACCCACATTTTGATTAATTTTAACAGAAAACTACCCATTTCTAGCAACTTTGTTGGCGAATTTCAGCCGAATCCACCCATGCTAAGGAACTTCTTCTGAAAAAGGACCCTTCTTTGGAGAATTGCGCCAAAAAGCCCACCCATATGGGTGGCACATGACCGTACCCTTAACGTGTTCTTTACCGCCTTGGGTCACCCTTGAAAGAATTTTGATTTTGAAGGTTATTGTCCCAGCACTCCAGCAGAGTTGCCAATAGTCCTGTCATCTTTATCTTATGTTTAAAGAACAACATTGTACTGAGGTGGAGAGAGAAATTGCAAAACAATGCGAAATTAGCAAAGATGTTCCAACACTTTTGGCAAGCATTGCAAATCTTTTTATGAGTAAGATTAATTACAGACCTCACTCAAAATTGAAAGCTGTTTTTCCAGGTTCCAACCATAATTAAAGCATTACCCAGAAAGCAACGGAATTTTTGTAAGTGCATCTAATTTGTTTAATTCTCCTTTTTAAAGAACGAATTTCAATAATTGAGTGCCAATATGGTGCAGAAGATACACAGAGCATTCATTTAAGCCCAGTTGTATCTTATCAATCTATTTGCAAAGTTCACAACGGATATACTCCTACATTGCTTTTCTAATTGTACAAACAAAAATTTGAATCTTGCAACTTTATTGAAAATACTTTAAGAACTTTACGCTAACCTTGCCTTTGATACTTCATCTGTTGCTTCACGAGGAATGAGCTTTGATTTTGCTAAGAATTAAGAACTTGAGCTACTGCAACGACTCGTTGCTCTCGAGTTTCACCACAGATTCCAACATCATTTGAAGTGTTTGCAGTTTCTCTGGTTCTTTTTGAGAAACGAGATCGCATCTTGTTGAGCACCCATTGCTTTGCAACCTTGTTGAACCAAAGTATAACTAGGGCATTAATGACACAGTTCAGGTAAAGAGGAAGAACACTTAGAACATACATGGAATAGGCCACTTGGTTTACATCTTTCGATCCAATAAAAACATCTATCATTACAACCATGGTGGCTATGCATAGTGGCACATAGATTAGCATAATCAAAACTACCAGTATCAATACACTCCTGTATAAACTAGGCACATATTGAGGTCTCGTGGAATTACCATTTCTTCTCTGTAGATTGCACTTGCTTCTGTAAACTTACGGATTTGAATGTATCCTTTCACGTACAGACTTGCAACGACACAAACAGCTATTGTGAGTAAAATGACATTGAAAATTATCAGCATCCCAAAATTGTTAGATGTTTTTACGTTAGCGATAAATGTGTTGGCAATCGACAAACCAAGCATGCTGGTAGTTAGGAAAGCGAGAGTATAGTAGATGTAGGGTGCTTGGAAGACTTTATAAAATCTTGAACGTCTTTCTAGATTTGGATTCATGTTCAAATATCGATCAATGGCAATTAGAACAGTGATAGTTGCAGAGGCAAAACCGAAGCAGCCCGTTGTCACTTGGGCAGTTTGACAGCCAATGCATCTTCTCGTATCATCATTGTTGAGATTAACACTTGCAAGTAAAGGCATCGGCACAGCTCCATTTAGAAAGTCTGATAAACACAGACACATTATAAGAAAGTTGGTTGTATTAATATAGATTTGTTTTGTAGCAATCAATGATACCATGAGCAGGGCATTGAAGCATACTGTCATTGGTGACAGTATTGCACAACTCAATCCCATTATAGTTGAAACAAATGGAAAGCTGTTCTCATAGATTGCTGCAAGTGAACCACAATTTACCATCATTGAATTGTATATACGCTGCACAGGGCCTCCTTAAAGTTTCCTTGTTCTAAAAGGAGTCTCAGTTGAGAGCAGAGTAACTCTTGCAACAAAATCTTGAGTGAGACATGAGATTTACATTTTAAAATTCCAAAAGGAGTCTCAGTTGAGAGCTGACTAACTCTTGCAACAAATTCTTGAGCGCGACGCGAGACCTAATTTTTGGTAATGAATTAGCTAATACACCAAGATTAGAAACAATATGCATTTAAACTTCATTCGTATTGATATTGCAGCGAATCAAGTAGCTAATTTGGAACAGTTTTATATTGGAAGGTCTAAGGTCTTCCTATAGCGTAAAATAATCTTCTGTAACAGTACCATCAAGTTTGCCATAAAAGTCATAGGTTTATCATATTCTTTAGAGCAACTACTCTTGTGAAGCATATTTACATCCAGTTAACGATAAAATTCTTGATGAGGCAAATGTTTTGTAACTTTAAGCATGATCATCTACGCCATGAAGCAAATGCTGGAGATCTTGAAGCTGCGAGTTTCTATTATCACTGATTTTAGCACTGCTGTGAAATAATATTTGATGTGAAGCGGCAAATTTGTTAGAACTGATATCATCAAGAGGAAAGACATCACTGTATGTGCCTACGCATTCCACAATCAGAGTGGCTGGAGTTGTGAGGTAATCGGTATGCACTATTTTGTCTTCACTAATTGAAATATGATTGAACTATAAAACTACTTGTTTGGAAGATAATTGCTCATACGTTGTAAATACGGATTTGAAATTGATTAGGATTGCTAAATAACTACACCAGCTGTACACAACATATGTTTGCATGCAATTTGATCGCTGTGCTATCAATTATGCAAATAGATTTTCGAAGATAGATCTCCATAACGAGGATGCACCAAGTGAGTCAAAATATAAGGGAGCGGTCAAAAAGTATCTGCTGTATGAAGGTGGTTGAGTTTCCAGAAATCTAGCAAGCAGGTTAATGGCCCATCTTACATTACTTTTTACTTATTTATGGCCCAATAGCAATAACTAGGATATTTTTCATGATCCCATAAAGTCATTTAGTTTTTAGAAGGTAGGCTCGATGATATTACCCGTAGTGTATTTTCAGAAATATAGCTTAATAATCAAGCACTAGTTAATCACAAAACTAAACAAGAGAAGAAGAAGAAAAAAAAATTGGCAGAAAAGCAAGTGTCAAGTGGGTAAAAATAATAGAACAATTTTTTGCAGCATTTGCAGCCGTTGCTAAACTTTAGAAATAACATTTTACGAAAAAACTTTACGGTCCCTGAAAATAAATCTGATTATTTTTTATAGCCCCAAAAATTCATGGCAGAATATTCCATGGCCCATCCAAATATCATCTCCATCCCCATAAAGCAGAAACTTAATGACTGCTCCTTAACGTCCGTCTCGAATTAGAGCTCATCTGATATTTGCGATATAGCAAACTTCCTTTTGAACTGATTTTGCCAGACTTTCTTTACATTTAGCTAGCTATCATTCCTACTGTTATAGGAAATTATCAATTGCTTAATTGTGAACAGATATATAAATTTGGTACTTTCTTGCTGTAGTAGCTGCAGACAAGTAAGATTGTGCACTGAACATTTCAGTTTTGTGGTTTAATTGGAATGGTCGGAGTTGTCAGTGATCTGTAAAGAGCTGGTTGATAGAGATTGAAGAGAGGTGGAAAGAGGGGCATTTTACAAAGGCAAATGTGCTATGGCGTTATGTGAAAATTATTGAACTTAGCTGCAAAAGGCTAATTCTTCGACACTTTACCATTCTTTTTATATTCTTTAACCGAATTAATGTTAAAACGAGTTTTCCATCCAATGAATTACGATGTTTTTTAAACTAATGCTGATTATTTGGGCATTCCAGCAAAATGTGAAATATGCTGTTTAATTAAGATTTTTCGCTGAAAAGCAAAGTACGAAGAAGATGATTACAAAACATTTGACATTTGATTAGAGAAATCCTATCTATTCTTCGCCGCCTACCTAAATATTTTTTGACAATCAATTATATGTTAGCTTTTCTTCCAAGGATTAAGCAACCACCAATTTATGATATAAGCAAACATTGATAGAGATTATGGTAACGCCCTGTTGTTTGTCTGCACCTAATTTTCAAATCTGGTACTTCTCACTTTAGCACCAGTCCAAATGAGTCAATATTTGCAAGAATCTTGGGTCGAGGTCTGGGTCGAAAAACATGGCAGTTGTTCCATGCACTGCGTGACGTAGTTATAGAAGAGCTAAGAGCAAATAATTAGGCATCCTTAGTTGAAAATGTTCTAAATGCTGAAGACACTGAGTTACAAATGAATATAGCATGTAGATATCAACCTACCGGTTTTCCCAAAAAAATTATACAGATTTGGTCGACTCTAGCGACTAAAAAAAAGTAGCCTGAATCAATTCGAAATGACTTTCAAAACATACCCCAATTCCTCAATAGTTAACTTGAACACAGATACCTCGCTTCTTGATATTGATGCGTTGAATGCTAAGACATTAATCTTCAAAGGAAAAATTTGCCTCCACCGCCAAACCAGAGCTTGGATGTTTTGGCCTAAGCAAATTCTTGAAGCACTTTAAAGGCAGTCTGTCACGTATCTGATTGGCCGCTACAATCAGAGTTCAACACAACGGATTTCTTTGTGAATCTGTGTATTTGAAACAAAGGAGGGCTAATCTTCTTGACTTTCTACGGCCGTAGAAAGTCAGAGGATCATCAACCATTCAAATTTCCTATTCTTTGTATTGTCATTATCACCCAATCAAATGCGTGACAGACTGCCTTTAAGTAACATCAACAAAGATTGAAGCACGAAGGGAAAGACTAGCCTCACGACATAGTCCCAGATATCGCAACAACAGCAACAATAATAACAACAACAACAACATTTTTTATTTTTGCTCAATCTGGGCCTTATGGACTTTGATATAAAATTTTGAGACGGAGATGAACACGTTTACGTGTGCCCTCTGGAACGAGGCTGCAGTGTAGTATCAGAAGCGAGGCAAGCGACCGTGCTACTTGTAATCGACACATGGCTACTTGCACATGTTGCAAACAGAAGATCTCAAGGACGAAAGCTCAAGATTATAAAACATCAAGAAAAGCATCAAAACATTGTAATGAATTTCACAGTGATGGCCAGAAAATCGAGGAAATTCAGCAATTTAAGGTTTTGCAAATATCTCCAAATCTAGCCGCAGCCTTTTCATCTTAATCGCTGAAAATTTTCTCCAACATCCAAGCAACGTTCTGAACCAGGTTAGTTATTTGGGAAAATAGGGAATGGCTTCTACATTTTTATCGAAGGAGCCTTGGTCTTCACAAGGCTACCGTCCTAAGCATTTTGGTCTGCCGAAGTAAGTCCTCCTGGTGCTCAAAATCCTTGATATAAACAAGCACTTAGATCATTTTTGAATAGGAGAATCCTATGTTGTTTATTTCGTTGAGTTGGAAGCCTATTTGACCCTTCTGAGCCTCACTAGCGAAGAAATTGTAAGTTTATCAGATTTTGGTGCGAAATTTGTGAAGAAAAATTGATCGAATTTCTATGTAATTTGCTAAAAATCTAGCCGCAGCCTTTTCAGGAGACTTTTTGTATCGATCGAGATTCTATTTGCCTATCAGAAAATCGTATCGATACTACCGGGAAAATAGGGGATGATATCGTAAAAATTAGATATCTACTTGTTGGTTTTATGTCGATTTCAGAGCCCACCATTTTTGTTTGTTTACAATCTGGCTGCCGCAAACAATAGAAAGCAACGACAACAGCTCAAAGCGAGGTCAAAATTATACCCCTGTGATTTTTTCATGTTAGCATAGAGTCCTTGATGTTTCCTTAAGTTGCAGGGGGTCAGTATGGCCGCCTATGCAACTTCATCTTCCATGGGGTCGGGTAGTAATGGGGGCGAAGTTCTCCTCGGCTGCATGGAAATGTCGTATTTTTGTGATGTTAATTTCGAATCTGAGGTTTTCTTGAGAATTTTCCTTTTTCGCTCTCGCTTACCGAAATATTCTGTCACCCTCTGAGAAAATAATATTATTTCTGTTTCTTACGTTTGTTTACCCATGGGTATATTATTTATGGGTAGTTGACCATCAAGAGAAACTCATTTTGAAAATTCTATCCAATAACTTCAGGGTAAGCATGACTGCATCAAAAAAATATTACTTGCCCTCGTCAGATTCAGCTACTGGCGACCCCTCGGCTCGCTGTCGTCGTTCCTCGCAGACAATACGCATACGGCAGGAAGTTTAGGCCATCCACGAGTCAGTTGAAAACAGAAACTCCAGGCTTTGCACGATTAAAACTGCGCAGAATGAGTTTGATTTCCTTACAAGGTTGCCTAGCGATTAATAAACTGAGACAAACTACGAAGGTAAGTGAAGCTGTCTTGTTTTTGTTTTGGTTTGTTCGCAAAGTTCCATTTGAGCTATGTACATGAGCCCTTTACCTCTGCTCATTGTTGTTGCTGTCAAGGTTTTGGGAGTAGTCACTCCTCCAGCTGAGACATGAAGCGTTTGTAATGATTCATATTTCACTATTGTCTCGGTTTCGATCGATATCTGCGCACGCATAAAAATCATTTTGCAGGCTTGCTCTAATAACAAATTTTTTTAACCCTATTTTGGTTGGGGGGGGCAAATTTGCCCCCCTAGTAGATTTTGTTTAATAACTCTGCTAGGAAGATATTTATAGCCATGAAACTCCTTGACTTTTTGCAACTACTTATTGTACAACTTCTCAAAAAGTTTTATTGAAATATTTTGAAAAATGAGGGGGCGGGAGACAATTTTCTGGGACTGACCCTGGAAAAATCGCAAATTCTCAAATCTCAATTATCGCGAAAAAAGGAACGTAAGTTGAATATTTTGCAAATTTCTTTTGTAGTGTAGTGTTATTTAATGCATTCTATCACAATTATCATGTTTGGGTGGAAAATGTGCTCCAAATTTAATTTTATCGCAATTTTCCTGATTTTAGTCAATTTTGCCGCTTTTCTTGACCACACAAAGGAAAATGCTGACGTGAGCAAAAATGAGGGCCAATCTTAGGTTAATTTTTACATTTTCAGAAAGTACATGCCTGAGGCTATTAGCACACAAAATTTGGTCACTCTACCTATTACCAGTCAAGAGTTAGGTAGGGGGGGGGGGCTTTTTTGCCCCTCCCCCAACCAAAATAGGACTATCAAATAGCCCAACTACTATAGGGTTAAGGAATGATTTGACGATGCCAAAAGTGCATTGATGCTCAAGGGAGTACTTTCACATATGAATAGCACATGTAAACTAAATTGCTGACAGTGGGATGAATAAAGCTGATTTCGGAGCTCCACTGAAGATAAGTAACACACAAGTTGTATTTCGGAAAACACATCTTTAGATTTTCTCCTAGTGCATCAAAATTTGTTGGACTTTATTCTTCGTGCTTCAAAAATTTCCTTAGTCTAAAACGTCAAAGCTCTGGTATAGACGTGGAGGCAAATTTGTCCTTTGAAGATTAATATCTTCACTCTCATACACCAAAATCAACAAACGAGGTATCTATGTTCAAGTTAGCTATTGAGGTATGGTTTGAGAATTATTTTAAATCGATTTACACTATGTTCTTATCGCTAGGGTCGACAAAATCCGTCGTAATGGGAAACACGGTACATAATATCCAAACAAGGAGAAAGAACAGTAAGATTTGCATTTGCTTATCCGTTTCTCGAATGGAAACATTGACTTTCTTATTAAACTGCTTATCAAGAAATAGAGTAGTTCCAATAGTGGACATCCTACATTTTGCGGAGCTCCTAGTGAAAATTTTCATACGTGGAGTAAATATGAAGAGCACGATAGTCAAAAACACGAAAAAGATTAGTTTTATATTCATTGGAGAAAAAACTAGGAAAATCAGTGCATAGGCCGGTAAGAGTTTTCTTTCGATACAGGCCAGTGGAGGACTCACTATCGTCCTTAACTATCGAAAAATCAAGAAAGTGTAGGTAGAGTATAAATTGATATATTGTAAGATCAATTAGCATACTCAAGGATTTCACTCCTACAAAAAGTATCATAAAAATTGACGGTACACAGAGCAGGTTTAAAGCCAACAGGGGGCAATTCATTCAGACGGCAAGTGTCAAGACCACACATTGATGTGTTGCCAAGCGTAAGGCCAAGAGGGGACCACATGGTTACACCGTCATGCTGGCCTTAAACCTTCCCGTTAAAAATGAAATGATTGCCCTTAACAGCGGAAAAGTAACTCCTGAAAATTGGAAAGGCCGAAGGTGCATTGTTTGTAGTGAACAGAATTAGACTTATCAAATATAATGTTCTTACAGAGTTTAATGAATTCGTCCAAAGGAATCTTTGTCAAATGGCTGGAAAGATCAAAGTTAGTCATGTATAATGAGCGACAGGGAAAGGATGATATTTCTTTAAAGAAAGAAAAGGACTCCTTAACCGTATATTGATTAATTGTAAGCGGTCGAAGAATGGGAACAGGAATCTTGGCCATATGATTATATGTACCAATAACAGATAGGATAAGCCTAGCAAGGATAAGCGAGGAGGAAAGACAGGCTTATGAACCTTGGGTAGCAAATGTACAATACCGGGGGCACTTCCCCGAGGGGAATAATTAACGATACACTTCATCAGTTATGCGTTTCTTTTTAAAAAGATTGTCCCTAAATCTCGAATCATGATCCATAGTCTCGAATCATGGCATTGAATCTACAATCTCGTCCAAATGTTATCAGTTCTTTTATCAAATTGTAAGTCATATTATATTTTTGCTAAAGCCACATCCATACTAATTCACAAATCTTGCAATCTGATTGTCTTTCAAGGAAGCACAGATTTGGGCTTAAAGGGATCAGCTTGTATAAGGTCATCTATGAGTCTCTGTTGACTGAAGCGTCATAGTCAGGGCGAAGAGCAGGAGGAAACAAGGAACTCTAGGTCTTAAGTCTACTTTTCTGGTACCAATGAAAGAGTAGACTGATGACGATGAGTCCCTTGTATCCCTGCGATAAACCTTTCTCAAGAGGGACTTATAATGAAACAGTGAAAAACTTGGCCCTATTTTCTTCAATCATCAATGGAATTATGACAGAATCACGGCTTCGAATCTCCATCCCGTGGGAGTGTTTTCAATTCTTCAATCGAATCAAAAATTCTATCACAGTTACACCTTAACAATAGTAATTCACAAATTTCGCAATCTGATTGGTACTGGAGGAATTGCGAAGTTTGGGCCTAGATAGGGCCAAGTTTTTCAGAGAAATACTATGAGTCTCTATTGCCTGAAGCGCTATCATCAAGTCAAAGCGCACAGGGCAACAAGAGACTCATTGTCATCAGTCAAACGAAAGAAGCCATCAACAAGGCATTTATAAGTACTGTGATTGGGGAAGATATCTTTAAACTCTAAATTAAGCCCCATAAAATTTGACGCAAAAAGGTAAAGCTATTAAGATAGGCTTCTGCAAGGGCTCCACAGTATTCCATCTTCAGATGAGATGGTTCTTCCCTTAACAGGCTCTATGGAAATCAAATTATATTGCTCTAATTTTTCCAACAGGGTTTATCTAATATAAAAAATCTTAATTCTTCGTTAATGTCATTATTTCAATCTGATGTGCTTCAAAGATTTGCTTGCACCAAAGACCATAGCACTGGCTTCCTATTGGGTATAAATTTGAGCTGTAGGGTAGGGTAATGTGGTAACATGGGTTCACCTAGGTTTTTCTAAGAATATCCTTCCTATTCAAATCAAAAAAACGTTGGTCACTTTATTGGCTAATCAGAAATTTGCCTAAAAACATTCAACTGCTGTTAACAGAGCTGAGACTTGTGTGCAGGAAACAAGAAGCATTTAATGTTGACTGAATAAAGATCGTCAAAGTGTTTGCACTTGTTGTCCTTTTACCAGCCACTTATTTTGACATTTTTATCGATTTGAAATCCACATTACCCCGTCCTACCCCATCCTACCCAGGTAAGCTAAAGAGCAAAATCTAAACGCGAATAACATTGGATTAAAACTAAATTGATTTCGCTGTACCCAACCATATCCTTTTACTTTTTTGGGGGCACCCGGTAGATTATAAATACAAAATTTCGATTGCATCTCATTTGTCGAGACTTAGCCATTTCAGATAAAGCTGGCTCTCATTGTGGCAGTGTAACGGACAGGCACTTTATACTTTACTAGCTTTGCCAAGGTAGAAGCCTTTATTTACGTTGTCAGGTGCCAGCAGTAGTAATCGGACACTTAAGGATTCTCGTGAGGAAAAATTAACCACAGAAAGAGCAAAATTGAAGGTGGCACTGTCAATGATATACTCGCTTCTTACAGATGCACTGAGACCATTCTGAGAGGCAAATCGCATACCCGAGAGATGAATAGCGAAGGAGCATATTTCATTGCCCATGCAAACATATGGAATTTCACATGACCATCACCTGCTGTGCAGTATAATATGCAGCATCAATTACTCTCAGTTTAGGAGTGCATCATATACTTTAGAGACTCGTGGCCTTTAGAAGAACCATAAGGCAGTTCCTCATCTGATGAAGAATCACAACAATTTCTGAGTACAGCTAATGGTTTTTGAGATTAGTTGTCAGTAAAGCTATCAGAGACTTTGAACAAAACTGAAGCAATTTTGAACTAAGAGGAAAGGAACCATTATGAAAGAATCGTTCCCCTAAAGCTAAAGATTCGATATTTTGCTTGCAAGGAGAGATTTTGACAAGAAATTTAGACCTAAGAAGGAACTAGCTATTGACGAACAATCATTGCCTAAGACTCAAGATTCGAAATATTGTACCTTTAGAATATTTATTAGAACATTTATTAGAGCATTGTATGCGAGTGTTGGTTTCGATAGGACCTCAGGAAACATTTGTACATCGGATTTCAATAGTACGGATGACAAACATAGAAGAAAATAACATGAATCGTGACTTATATCCCAACTTCCTCACAGCAAAAGAAACCGGGAAGTGATACAACAAATCCCAAAGCACATAACGAACAAACCAGAAATTGTCCACATCAGTCTTGAAAAAGAGCACATACTGAAACAAAGGGACAATCTTTGATTTGTTGCAATGCCTAGCAGCAGTACTTGCCACAATGCTCCCTTCCCCGCGGCACTCACGTATCTGACTTCGGATTGATCAAACCTTTTTCTTTGAACATATGGAGTATGTACGTAATAACCAATGTAGGTTGTTGTACAATATTGCATAGATAGATAGATGGTTGCATGTTGCAAAGAATTTACAAAGAAATCAGTTGGCTCTTCATCTTCAAAGATGTTTTCAAAGCAATAGTACCTGCAACTGACATAGCTGCCTAGATTTCAGCTGGAGACTTACGACGAAAAGCAATCAAGAAAACTTCAACGCAACTACGTTGACATTAGCAGCATACTGCAGTAATGGGAAACTGCGACTCTGTTGCAAAGGTCAGTCAAGATCAAAGCAGTTTTCCTTTAATTTCAACTATCACAGGGGTTTTGTTTGCAGCACTCTCTCCTCTAACCGTCTGCATAAATACTTCGTTGATGGTCTCTTTTGCTGCTACAAACCAAGTTTTTCTCAACACTACCAATTTTCTTATAATATGCCTCTGTTTGTCGGACTTGCTATGTGGCGCTCTTGCACTTCCCTTATTAGCATATGCCCTTCTAAAAGATCATATAAGCAGCACCTGTAGTGCTACTATGATTGGTCAAGTTGCCGGCATCTTTTTGCCTGTTCTTTCAGGCAGCATTATGTTGCTGATTGCAATTGATCGATACCTAAATATGAATCCAAGCCTGGACAGACGTTCGTGATGTTATAAATTATTTCAACGACCCTATATCTACTTTCTTCTGGCGTTCTTGGCTATGAGCATTCTGACCTTATTAATTACTGGCAGATTCATGCCCTACATGAGAAATGTGGAAGCAAGACACCTTGCATTGTTAAGCCTTGGCAGTGTTGTCTTGTTAGCAATAGCAGTATTTGCCATTGCCTCACTGTACATCAAGGGATATTTACGCATTCGAAGGTTCACGGAAGCAAGTCCAATCTACGGGGAACGAAATGGAAAAGCGGTGAGACCCCAATACGTGCGTAGTCTATACAGAAGTGTATTGGTTTTGGTGATCTTGATGCTGTTGATTTATGTGCCTATTTGTGTAACACAGATAACAATATCAGTTTACACTTTAACTGAATCGCAAATTCAACATTTTGTTGTCAATTTGTGCTATAGCATAACTGGCCTGCTGATGTACTTAAATTGTGTCCTAAATTCACTTGTAATTCTTTGCTTCAATAAGGCGGCAAGAGAATGGGTTTTAAGCAAGGTAAAATGCAATCTACGAAGGAGAAAAGATGCTGTAAACTTTGCAAATGACATTGCGGCTATTCATCACTAATGTCAGCAAGAGGTAAGCGGCGGGTACCAAGATAAATTTGTAAATTCTGGAAAGGGACAACAATTTACAATTCTTTGTCAAATATTCTTTTCCGAAATCATTATGAGGAAATGAAATAACAGAAGTCTTCAGCTGCAATCTGACGTATGACCTGATGGTGGAGATCCAACGCCTGAAAAGTGAAGATAATGCTCGGCGCTGTATCCCAAAGCTCATAGAATGAAATGCTTGCCAGCTTAATTTTCTCATGCCATGTTAAAGACCCTTTTACGGTGCAAATCATTAAATACTCAATTTTTTTCTTTAAGGGAATCGACATTGTTAAATGCTGGCCCGGACCAGGTCAAAAATAAAGTATATTTGTACTCAATAATTTGAACACATCCGGCTTCATTGTGTAGCAAAAAAGCAATGGGTTTGTGGGTGTTTTATGTTACTTATAGCAGCAACTTAACATAGCAATGCCTATTCCCTTTAAGAAAAGAAATAATTCATCTTTATATTTTTAATTCAAATCCTTGGTAATTAAAAGTTTGCAATTAAAAGCGAACATTTTACAGCAGAACCACCTAGAAAGCAACATTACATTTTCGCAACGGAAAGTCACAGCAAACAGCAGTAAATGACTTAATTCTATATTATACAGCCATGAATTTTTTGCTCCTACAAACCTGTGCAAAACGTTTGGCACTAGCCTAGAGTTAAAAACTAAATGAGCTTTTAAGACTCTCTTTTTCTCGCTTTTCTTGCTTGCACCAGAAAAGAAGAAATTTAGGGGTTTTGTGTTGCTTTAAAAAGTACTCCTTTGTAAATGTGCCAATTGAGCATATGAACTATTAGATTTCATCCCACTGATGTATAGTCTTGGCCAACAATTTAAGACCACATTTTCGTAGACAACTTTTCTCGATGTACAATGAAATCTATGTAAATTTTTGGATATCACAGCGGGAATGCTGACAAGGAATACCTACGAATCATACAACAGTGTGTGAGAGAGACGGCGGTAAGAAGATTTCTTTGATGGGGATACGAATTGCTGACACTCTTGATAAGCAACGAATAAAGGTTGGGCTCTATACCGCAGGTTCATGGCCACTATCTTTTCTTCTCTTGCTCGCAACGCTGACTGTGTCGTTTTTTATACAAATTACTTAAGGGACATAAACCTTGATTGCGCTGGAACTTGTAGACTCCTAGGGGCTTCCTCTAGGATCACTACTTTTAATTTTCATATGCCAAAATGTTGCAGTCCAGACGAGAAGGAATATTCTGCAGTAAAAAGATTGAAGAACTGAGATTTTGAAGAATGTTGAGAAGAGTTAGTAAAGTAATTGCTTGAAGCTGAATGAACTCACAAGAATCATTCCTTGGAAACAAAACAGTAAATGCAGAGATAAGATGGGGATCTTGGATGACTTAATAGAACATTATTTGCAATTAAATAGGACAAGCAGATCAAAGGGAACTATCTGCTGCAGAGGAGATCTGGAGCTGGCTTCAAGTCGAAGAAAAAGCATTCATATGACAAAGTTTGGTCACCTTCAAGCTGCAATTTCTCTGCAATTACTGATTCGATTTCCTCGGGACTTTTAGTTCTAAATGACTTAGTTTCTTCTATATGACAGATTTAAAGGCTTTAGAATTTCCTACGTTTTTGCTTTCTCACTATTTCCATGACTTCTGCAATCTGGATGAATGTGCAAGAGATAGAATCATGCACTAGTCATTGAGAGTATCGTTACTACTGCAATGAGAAGTAGACAAAAGATTGGTGACGGTCTCAAAATTGCGCCATAAAAGTTTTTATACTGCACTATTCAATAAATCTTAGGGCGAGTACGACGACGAAAACATGTTCTTTTGCATATTTCAATGATGCTATATTGACAAATCCATTTTAGTAATAACAGCTATGGTTATAAAGATGACAAGATAAAGATGACTTTGTTAAAACTAAACTCAAAAGTATAGCCCTCTCAGCCTTTTATGGGTACGATTCCGAACAGCTTCCGCTCAATATTAGTAAAGCTGAACTTTCTGCATTAAATAAGCTGTGCAAGAATAAGGATATTGTTATAATCCGACCTGATAAAGGCAATGGAGTAGTTATTCTGAACCGCCCAGACTACATTAATAAGGTTGAAACACTCCTAGCGGATAGCTCTAAATTTAAGAAACTTGACTGCGATATGCTCGATATTTGTCAGAAAAGGGAAGGCAAACTGATCCGTTTCCTTAGAGACACGTTACAGAAACAAAAATCTATCACTGATGAAGTTTATCGGGACCTTTTCACTTCTGGGAGTACCCCTGGTATCCTGTATGGCTTGCCCAAAGTCCATAAAGACAATTGTCCTGCTAGACCTATTCTCTCCGCTATTGGTACTTATAATTACAAACTTGCTAAGTTTATTGTTCCGATATTACAGCCCTTTACGGTCGGTCAATACACTGTTAAAGATTCATTCAGTTTTGTCTCTGAAATTACGGCTTTCCAAAAAGATTGCGATCTAGTGATGGCTAGTTTTGATGTTTCTAGCCTTTTACCAACATTTCTCTGGATGAATCAGTAGACCTTTGTGTTGACTTGCTGTTTGCAGACTGTGACACTTTGGAATACAAAGATTGTAAATTTAATCGTACTCAGTTTCGTAAATTACTTAACTTTGCTGTGAAGGACACTCATTTTGTATTCAATGGGCAGTTGTTCGATCAAATTGATGGGGTAGCCATGAGATCACCGCTAGGGCCATCCCTGGCTAACATTTTCATGTGTATACTGGAACAACGATATCTTAATGAGTGCCATTCCGAATTTAAGCCTATATTGTATCGTAGGTATGTTGACGACACGTTCTGTTTATTTAGAAGCAGATCTGACATTGAAAAGTTCTTAGATCATATAAATAGCTATCATCCTAATATCAAATTTACTGTTGAACTTGAAATGGACAACACACTGCCATTTCTAGGTGTGTCAGTCACTCATGATCAAAATAGTTTCTCTACTAGCTTATATAGGAAGAAGACCTTTACAGGACTTTACACTGATTTTGGAACTCTCTCGCCTAATAAATATAAGGTTAATTTAATCAGGGTTCTAGTGTACCGCGCTTTCCACATATGTTCTACGTATGCTAATTTCCATGATAAGGTTGTTAGAGTAAAAGGGATTTTGAAAGAAAACTGTTTCTCTTTGCCATTTGTCGACCGTGTCATTAAAACCTTTTTGGACCAACAGTTTAGTAAAAGGCCTACACCTCCTCGCGAAGAAAAGGAGTTTCTTATGTTCTGTCTCCCCTTTCTAGGAAGGTATAGTTTACAAGTTAAAACCAAACTTACTAGGCTCTTTAAACAATGTTACCCTACTGTTAAGCTCAAGGTTATTTTCAATTCTCCCAAGCGTTTGGCATCTTATTTTAGGTTTAAGGATCGCCTCCCTATTCTCATGCGCTCTTCTGTAGTTTACTCATATAAGTGTCTTGGCTGCCATGCCTTGTACTATGAGAAAACAACCCGTAATTTAGTTACCCGCTGCAGAGAGCACTTGGGAATCAACAAAGCAGGTCAAAAGATCAAAAGTAACTGTTCCGCCATTGGGGACCACATTTCTAAGTCCAGCCACAATGGATCCCTTGATGATTTTCATATTCTCAGCAAAACTGAGAATTCTTTTGACCTACTTATTCACGAAAGTCTCTTAATCCTTCGGGACCATCCTTCCCTTAATTCACAGCAATCCTCAATCCCCCTGGTACTGTTCTGAATTGTTTGTCTCCGTTTTTCTACCAGTATTACTGGTATTACCGGTTTCCTTAGTTTCTCCCCTGGTTTGCACACAGCCTTTCTTTATATGGCTATTTTGCCCTTTTATGGACTATTCCCAATTCCCACTAGCGTGTAGCTCGTCTAGTATTTAATCGTAATTTCCACCCAGTTTACTTGCTGAGGATGGACCTAGGAAGGTTTGAAACGTTCTAATTATTATGGCTTAGCCACTCGATTTTGTCATCTTATTAATTCAACATGGACTTGTCAATAATTAACATGGACTTGTCATCTTTATAACCATAGCTGTTATTACTAAAATGGATTTGTCAATATAGCATCATTGAAATATGCAAAAGAACATGTTTTTCGTCGTCGTACTCGCCCTAAGATTTATCATCAAGCTGCGGTTCCCAAATGATGTTACTATTTAATAATGTAGGAATATCACGTTATGTCATTGTTGAAAGACATTCAAAATGTATTTGGAATCATTTGCCCCCCCCCTTCAGAGCTAATAAAGTTGAAAATGTTCTGATTTGTACAAGGAAATCCCAGCGTGTTATTATCAGAACCAAGAAGATTAAGAACAAGGGAGATTATGACTAGAGCAGTGGTCCAATTCATACTAATGTACGTTGTGTACAGCTGCTACACATTGTCTTCGAAAGCAATTAGAAATCCATCTGAATTTCGACTTGTACGAAGCTGATTCTCTTATAACCGAGTAATCTATGATGACTAATAAAACAAATAACTATTTGGTTATTACATAACTCAGTCTTGCCAAATCTTATGAAAATACATGTTGTGTCCAGCTGCTGTACTTTTATTATCTTCCAAAGCAATTTAAAATCCATCTGAATTTACAACGCGTACAGACTTGATGTTCTTACTGGGAATTAGTCTCATCTAATCAAAGAACCAGGAAGAATTATACAGGGCATATATTTTTACGTTATAACTTGCACCAGCTTTCACAGTGCTGTGTTTTAACTTCGATATCATCAGCAGATATATGATTCAACAGAGATTTTGTCACTTGCAATGAAATCATAGATGAGCGGAATACCAAGTGAAGTGCCACAGAACATAAATGAAGAATGATGCTCTGCAATGTGGCTGAAATCTTCTTTCAGGTGTCTTATGATGTCAGAACATCTTGCTGAAGTCTACATTTTTTTGAATTCATTCAAGATGGAAACATCGTTTCAAAAGATCAGTTGCTCTAGATATATTGTAAAAAAACCTTATGACTTGAAGTCGTGATGAGAAAGGATCATATCTTATACTCAAGATCTGAATTGTTTGTGTGATTTCAAAGTCAACTTCAATTTGATATGCTTACTGCTTTCCATTTGGATATTTTAATATCCCTTTTCTGCTCAGACGCTTAAATTAGGAAGCATGCCAAATCACTACCTGCCCATCAACAGCCATATGAATTTCAAAGAAGCTTACAAACTATAAGAATTCGGAATAAGGAGACCTACCAGATCGTGCCTGCAACAAGAAACACGATTCTGTGATGGAAACGTGTGGATCTCTTTCAGAAATCTATCAAAACAGCTTCCCATTCGTTCTATCCATCATGGGAGTAAGCAGTGCAATATTTTCACCTATCACAGTATGCCTTAATGCCTTACTCATGGCCTCCTTCATTGCTACAAAACAGATCAGTCTTAATACTACCAACTTTCTCATCATGTTTCTTTGTTTGTCAGACTTGGTAAATGGGGCAGTGCCAATGCCTCTGTTGGCGAGTCTTCTTCTAAGCAATGATGGCATGATGAGATGTACTAGGTCTGCGATTGGCAAGATGACTTTTTTCTTTTTCAGTTATCTCTCTGGAACAACAACTGTTCTCATTGCTATTGATCGATATCTGAATATGAATCCAAATCTGGAAAGACATTCACGACTTTACAAAGTATTCCAGAAACCCTACATCTATTATCTTTTGGCCTTTGTGACTATCAGTATGTTTTCCTTCTCTTTGGCAAACATATTGATACGTAGAGAAAATTCAATTATTTTTGGGTTGCTGACGATTGCCAGTGACATCTTAATCATATTAGGTGTATCAGTCGTTGCTACTCTGTACATCAAAGGATACCTTCGAATCCGTAAGTTTACAGAAGCAAGTCCAATCTACAGAGAAAGGAATGGTACTGCCACGAGACCTCAATATGTGCGAAATTTATACCGGAGTGTATTGATATTGGTTTTGATAATGATGCTGGTCTATGTTCCACTATGTTTAGCAACCACAGCCGTAATGATTGATGTATTTATTGGATCGGAAAATGTAAATCGGGTTGCCTATTCGATTCATTTTTCAGCAACCTTACTGGTTAATCTGAACTGCACCATTAACGCCCTTGTTATACTTTGGTTCAACAAGGTTGCAAAGCAGTGGGTCCTTAGCAAGATACGATCCTGTTTCTCAAGGAGAACCAGAGTGACTGCAAACATTTCAAATGATGGGGGGATCGCTAGCGTGACTCAGAATCAGCCGATCGCCGTCGTTGGACAAAACTCTGGCATCTACTAACATCATAGTGCTTATAATGTGTGAAGACTAAAGAAAATATACGAGGAAATCCTTGAGCTTATTTGCCTAGAAATGACACCAACAATTGCGATCCTTTCATATTGTTACTAGTACGGACCTTTACCGATGAGATTGTTTTGTCAAATTTCGAATGCAAGGAAGGTTATCATAGAACTTGAGCAAGATGGAAGGGAAATGATAACTACCTGGTGAGTCAATAAAAATGCCAGGCGTTTGAAAAAATCCTGCTCCCTGAGTATCAAAACAATTATATTGAAAACTATCTTATTTCATCACCGATATGTCAAATTAGGTCAAGTAGTTTTGCTCGGGTTCAATCGGCCATTCCTTCCCGTGGAAATAGGGGATTTTCTGCAGAGAGCCCCTTTCGCGAACTTGCAAAATTTAGTAAAAACACCAAGTAAGATCCCCATGGTCTCCTTCCTATCAATAGTGACTCTTGGATGTGTTCATATATTTTGTCCTCAATGGAGAATGGAATCCCCCTGAATATGTTATTCACGCTATGGGGAAAGAATTTTCAACCGGTCCAGAGGAAAGCACGTGCTAAAGCGTGCTGAAAGACATCGTTGTGAGGTTAACACATTAGGCACTTGTGCTTGTAATTTTAACCTGCTTTTTGAGATTCTCAAAGAGATTCATTTTAGCAAATCGCTTACAGAATCTAAACGGAGTGACCGATTTTAGCCAGAAAAAACTCTAAAGATAATTGAATATGTTAGCTACTCAATCAGATATTGCAAAATATCATTGCTTATATACTCAGGGAGCAGTAGCCTTTCAAAATCTCGGGCATTTTTTTACTCTCCCGGTATTTGGGAGACAATTCGCGAGTTCAAAGTTAGAGTGATGGTACTTCGAACCGGATTGAGTTATTGAGAACTGGAAGATATCGCTCGAGACACAATGGAAATGCTAAATCAGTTATTTTTAAAGGTTAAAAATTGTCATCTATCAGATTAAAGAGTTACCGGGAGAGTCAAAGAAAGTAAAGTCATTTACCATGCTGTCAAAGAACAAAATTAAGTCGATGCTCAAGGCTAAGTTATTAATATTTTAGCAAAAGGCTAACCTAGATGCGAGCACTTGTTGGTAAAAATACTCATCAGTTAGGTCTACAAATTAGGAAAGCTGAAAGGGGATTTGTGCGGAAATTACAATTCCTGTACTAGCCCCTCACCAATACCTTTCTAATGTCTAGGTCTAAATGATAAGTGATTTTATCAACATAATTTTCATATCATAGGTTTGCCTTTATCTGATAGATTCAGGTTTCAGGCTTGAATATCGGCCACGTACCTCATATGCCAGAGCCTGCTCAACGCGTCATCTTTTTTACTCAAACGGAAGTGAATGTTCAGGGTGCAGTACAAACTCAGCATCTCCACTTCCATCAAATGTTGATTATTGCGTGTTGCACTTTTGAAGCTGGTATGATAAGTCTACGATTGGTGATAAAATACAACATTGTACTGTTATGAATTTTGTGTCGTACATCTTCTCATACTCTTCATTTTTCTGTACGAAATCGAAGGTGTTGTGGCGCTGTTTTGTAATCCACTGACTTTGCAGCCAGAAGTTAGGCGGACGGGGCTCAAATCCCACCAGCACCTTTGAGCTTGATGACAAGGGTTCGCGAAAACTCGATAAGCATTTGGCTATTTCTGTGATCCTAGCGCTTGGCGCTGAAAACCGCAACTTCACCTTCACCTTTAAATCACATGTACAAATGAGTGACCACAGAATACAAGTAGTCTCTATAAGAAACTGCTTTTAAGAATCTAAGCTCTCAGATCACAAAACATTGAGAAACTCTAGTGCCGGGAAAATACAACTTAACCCTAATCCATAAGGGGGGAGGTGTGTTCCACACCGTCGAGGTTTTTGTTGCTGCGTGTTTAACGGACATCAACTTTGTTTCCCAAACCCTCTGACTTTAGTTATCATCTATAAGCCAAATTTTGACCGAAAAATTTTGAACAATAGAGCTCGCAGGTCACGTGACATGCCCATATTTGGAAGCAGGTAACAGAAAATCATTGTTGATGATTTCAATGCAAAGATTTGATTAAATTATGAAGTGTTATGTACAAAATGAATTAGTAAACAAAGGGCTTTAATTTGATACCGAAAGTTTTGTAACTAAATGGCATCAGCATTTTTGTGATGACGTTATTATGGCCACCATTTTGGGCTAATTTAAAAAATTTTTGGAACATTTTTGAAATATTTCGATTGAAAATACTCCTCCAATAATATGTTTACAATTAAGTATTACCATTTTGCAGCTTCTTTTTGTCTTATTTGGAAAAGAACAAATCAATAGCACAAATGAAGTCATTAGAAGTGGTTTATTTCTGCCAAAATATCCCTCCAAAACCATTAATTTTGATAAAATGACACTTTCATATCAAGTGTGTAGCTAAATTGAATCAAAAACTTAATGAACCCTAATCCATATGGGCTTTTTTCGAGCTACCATTTATGGGGGGGGGGTTCTTTCCACCCCCCTCTGAAAACTGCCTTAGCCTGGTCAGAATTCAATGCAACTTGGCACCGTTATAGATCAGGTAATTTCTAGCATGTAGCGTAATTTGGGTGTGGCTGTCACGCCTTATGACGTCATAGTGATGTCATGAAGTTTAAAATCAGTGAAAATCAGGTTTCCAAGTTAAATTTGAATCCAAAGAAGGTTTTCCATGAAAATTTGGTAGTTTTTGGTTCAACTTAGCCACAAATTTGATATGAAGATATCATTTCATTGAAATTAATGAATTTGGAGTGATATTTTGGCAGAAACTAGCCAATCTGAATGACGTCATTAATGCATTGAATTTGTTCTCAGTAGAAATAGACAAAAAGAAGCTGCAAAGTGGTAATACTCCATTGCGAACGTATCATTGGAGCGTTTTCAATCGAAAAATTTCGAAAATATTCAAAAAGCTTGCTAATTAGCCCAAAATAGCGGCCAAAATGACGTCATCATCAAAAAATGCTGACATCATCAAATTCCAGAAATTTCGGTATCAAATTAAAGCTCTTCGTTTACTGATTCATTTGGTGTATAATACTTGATAATTTGATCAAATCTTTCTATTGAAATCATCAAAAACAATTATTTTTCTGCTACCTGCTTCCAAATATGGGCATGTCACGTGACCTGTGAGCTCTATTGTTTAAAAATTTTTTATCAAAATGTGGCGAACAAATAATTAGTAAATGTCAGAGGGGTTTCGGGGACATTGGTGATGTCTTTTAAACACACGGCAAGAAAAACCTCGAGGGGGGGGGGGTGGAAAACATCCCCCCATGCGGATTAGGGTTAACCCTATAGTGGTTGGGCTATTTGATAGTCCTATTTTGGTTGGGGGCAAAAAAGCCCCCCTACCTAACTCTTGACTGGTAATAAGTAGAGTGACCAAATTTTGTGTGCTAATAGCCTCAGGCATGTACTTTCTGAAAATATAAAAATTAACCTAAGATCGGCCCTCATTTGTGCTCACGTCAGCATTTTCCTTTGTGTGGTCAAGAAAATCGGCAAAATTGACTAAAATCAGGAAAATCGTGATAAAATTAAATTTTCCACCCAAACATGATAATTGTGATAGAATGCATCAAATAACACCACACTACAAAATAAATTTGCAAAATATTCAACTTACGTTCCTTTTTTCGCAATAATTGAGATTTGAGAATTTGCTATTTTTCCAGGGTCAGTCCCAGAAAATTGTCTCCCGCCCCCTCATTTTTCAAAACATTTCAATGAAACTTTTTGAGAAGTTGTACAATAAGTAGTTGCAAAAATTCAAGAAGTTTCATGGCTATGAATATCTTCCTAGCAGAGTTATTAAACAAAATCTACTAGGGGGGGGGGCAAATTTGCCCCCCAACCAAAATAGGGTTAATGAAATGATGAAATGGATGCAGAACTTTCTTTGAAATAAAATTTAACTTGGAAGCTTGATTTTCACAAATTTCAACTGCATGACGTTACTGTGACGTCATAAGACGTAGCAACCATACACAAATCAATCAGCATGTCGTATTGAATTCTGATTAGTCTAAGGCAGCTTTCAGAAGGGAGTAGGGTGTAAAGCACCCCCCTTATAAATGGTAGCTCGAAAAAAGCCCATATGGATTAGGGTTAAAAAACTACTGTTTTAAAAACTACTAAAACTGCAAAGCTATGAACTGGTTCCCCACTACGTACAGAGTAGATCAAAATATCAGTGTAAAGATAGTGAAATTTTTCAATGGAACTGCTCCAGCTTATGCTGACGAAATATTCCATCCAGCTGACCAAAGTCGAAAAAACGTCCAGGTCTAATTTATACTAAATATCTCGTTTCGTAAAAGTAACACAGGCCAAAAAATTTCTATCTTACCAAGGGCCAAAGATATCGAACAGTCTCAAATCGGACTTGAAATCTACCGACAAGTTTTCAAATCTAATTTCTTGAAAATTTAAATATCGGAAATTTAAATTGTTGAGTCCACCAGAGGCCGAGGTGGTAAATACAATGTGTAAGGTAAGGTAATAATAATAATAATAATAATAATAATAATAATAATAATAATAATAATAATAATAATAATAATAATAATAATAATAATAATAATAATAATAATAATAATAATAATAATAATAATAATAATAATAATAATAATAATGATAATAATAATAATAATAATAATAATAATAATAATAATAATAATAATAATAATAATAATAATAATAATAAAGATTTTATTTAAAGTTGGGTATAACAACATAGTTTACTCTAAGAATAGAGCAACTAATTCAAACCAACTATTTACAAAAATACATTATTTACATTTTCGGCTAATTACAGATATTACAATTACAATCATCTCCATTCCATGATTTGATCTTACGTTTGAACGAGGCTATGGATTGACTGGACTTTATCTCATCAGCAGGGGCGGATCCAGACCGATGCAACCGATGCAAATGCATCGGTCAATTTCACATGATCGATTATCTGGAAGTCTGTGCAGCAGAATTTTTATTACACTCAAAGCATTTGAGGTCTTTCGAAATGCCCCCTTCTTTCTGGTGCAACTGCTCCTGGAAGTAACCTCGTAGCTTCAGACTCAGACACGAAAGCCATGGCCGACCATTAGAACATTAGACCCATTATTATCAAAAGAATAAGTGTCCTCAAAACAACTACGGTAAATCCCATTATTATTCTAATCCTCTATTCAATTGATGTGTGACGCGCGTCTCGACAAGGCAACGAAAGCAAACAGGAGAACCTTGCGTAATCATTTTGATGAGTGCATCGGTGTCAATCATAGCAGCTTTGACAGCTCCTTTCTTCTCAACAAACGATCGCAAAAATGCATCGGTCCCCAGACCCCTGAGTGGAGAAAAAACAGCGTTTTGCACCGGTTGACCGATGCAGTCCAAAGGTTACTATTGAGCAATAGATTGCCCTCTACTATTGTTGTTGTTCACCGTTCGGTTGTCTCGCCTCCTCTCGCCTGAAAGGAAAGTACAGCGTACAGTGCACTTAAGCGCTTCTTCAAAGTGTTAGAGGACCTAATTGTGGTTGACTGAATAAAGTAGTCCGTGGAGGGGAACTTTCCTGGCAACACCAAATCAGCAAAGAACGAAATTGGGCCTGTCTGGGCAAAGATGTAAACAGCACTTCGAAAAGCACTGGCTTGAATAGATCTGACTTGAGGTAAATGTGCATATCCTTGTACCTGAAATAATGTTCGAAGTAAGGTCTTCCAGCTAAAACAAAATTGAAAAAGGGCGTTGCCCATGTTTTCCGAGAGTTTGAAGGGCGTGGTCACTCAAAAATTTTCTGGGGACTTCGCCCCCAGACCCCCTTATTCGCATCGGTCACTCAAATATCTGGATCCGCCCCTGCTCATCAGATATAGTGTTCCACAGAATACTGCCTCCTACGAGGATGAGTTCGTGCCACCGCCTACAAGGATGAGTTCTAAACCTCAAAAATCTCTAATTATGGGCCCAAAACTTTAACCCTATCTGACCTGGGGGTGGAATTCGCCCCCTCGTACATTTCATTTGTACGTATTTCTGTGTTTGCTGAGTGCCTCTGAGATTTAGCAAGTTTAAGTTTCTATCATACAGCAATGAAACTGTAACAAATTTGGTGTTCTATCTTTAGCCTTGTCTCCATGGTAACCAAGTTGTCGAGCACCACTCTGTGAAAAACATACATTGTTTCTCCTTTAATCCATTTTAATTGGTCCAATTAAGTTTAAACTATGGATTTAAGTATATTTTGATCTATATATTTCTTTTCTGTACAAAAAAGAGTTTTACGACCTTTTCACACACTTTCATTTGTATGACGTCATATGGCATCATGATATCAATTATGCTGTAGCTACAACAAAAACAACCCCAATTAAACCATTGTCTCAAACATTCACTGTTTATATAATGTACAACCTTTGAGCTACATTTGGTTGAAATATCTCAAGAAACAACAGAGATAAATAGGGGGTGGATTCCGCCCCCCCCCCAGGGATTGAGTTTTCAAATCGCCCACATCAGATCGGGTTAGCTGTTCCAAAAGAAAATGGGCAGCTTTTCGCACTGTAGAAAAGCTTTCCGTGATGTTGTTTTTATCGTTTTGATTTTTTTCAGCCTACCCTTGAAAATTGGTTGATGGTGACTTTTCTTTTACCTTTGTACCTTTTAAGTGAAATGAAACTTGATTTCTAGGAAGTTCAACAGGTTCACCCTTAAAATCCTTAAAAATTGGTTTGAAAATCCATTGAAAACTCATGTTAGGAAGCACTTCCCCTTCATCCGAAACACCATTTGAAGCCCCGGCACTCATAGCTTTCAAGCCCAACCTTAAAAACGGCAAATCACTTTTGTCTTCTCGGAAACTGGACTTGCTACAAATCTCATCCTCTGATCTGTCGAAAAAACTCGAGAAGTCCACTCGGAAACCTGAATCGGTACTTTTCAGCTCACCCGTGCTGTATCCACCTAAGATTCATTACATAAGTCCCTCTAAACTAGCTGTTATCAGAGTTAAGGAAGTGCTGCTCAAGCCTTGGTGTAAAACATACTATTTGTGTAAATTTGCCAACAATAAAAATGTTGGAGAGGGGTTTTGGAGGATGTGTGAGTTCTTGAGGTAAAAATTGTCCCAAGAAATAAACAAACTGTTTGAAACTTTCAAGTCTGTTTAGTATCACTACAACATCTATTACATTTTAACACAAAATTAGTCTCATTTCAAGTGTTACATTGTAATTTTAGGGCACAGTTAGCTGATGTTGGAACGTTATGTGTTGGACAGTATGACTTTCTTTTACCCTTTTAAGTACCTCACTTGGTTTTTGATTTTCTTCGTTCTCCACAGATAATCCTATGTGTAGCAATTTCCTTGATAATTCTTCTGTAAATGCTCACAGTTACTTCCATTATCTTCTCCTGTCAGCAACAAACTCGTGACTCAATATTCAATGACATCTAGCTACAATGAACAGGTTTTTATGTCTGACGGAAAAACATTCTTGAGAGCTCATGTTGCACATGATTTGGTCACCACAATTTTTCAAATGTGTGTCAAAGTATGGTCACTAGGTGTAAAGGACGATGATATCTTCCCTATCATTCTTGGTCTCGTCTTTCAAATACTGTCCCCAGTAATTTCTTGGTCTGGTCTTTACAAGAATGACACAAGTAAATAAATAACCTATGGTGTTCAAATGCAGTGTTGGTCTTTGAATGTCTCAAGTTGGATTAACACTCACAAGCAGTGCGGCGAATGCATATATAGTGATCCAATGCTGCCTTGATCTTTACATAAAAGTCACAAGTAAGCATATTGCCTTTCACTCCTACAACAATAAACAATGAAATGAACTTATATGTGTAAATGTATTGAAAAGATATTACTATTGTGGTTTATGGTTGGCAGCAAACAATGAATGTGACTCCTTGGTAGACAATAGCAGTTTACTGTCAATGGAATGTTGTGCTGAGGATGACTTTCACATATATCCTTTGCATTGTAGGAATATTTATAAATAAAAGCAATATATCGAAACTCTGTCAGATGCAAATGATCATGTGGTCAAATATCGTTATCATTCACTTCTGTGCAATTTTCTGTTTGATGATTTCCTTGTCTTTGAAAGGGAAGTTATCAGCTATTCTGTTCTAAAAGCGATTCATTCACATCTCTGAAGACATTTCCAGTGTGATTGGGTTTGATACTGGGGATATGATGAAACCTTCAACCAATACTTGTTAGCAAAGCTTGAAACATTATGCACGAATTACTTGGCCAAAGCCCAAATTCCTCGCATCCTACGTGCTGTTTGTTTATTACTGCAGGTTTAGGCCGCTAGGCCCTCCTTGCCTTTTCGTCTTCTAAGCTCGATCTCTCCTGAAAAGTATGGGCAATTCCGACACGTAAAGAATGTTTCAGAATTGTCTATGTTACTTCTGAATCAAATCTAGATGCTTACCTTCTTGTTTTTGTTGGTATTACTTGACTTTGCTTCAGCCTTGTCGAGCCTTGTCGATCGTCGAAAGCATGTTGGAATAAGATCCGTTGTTGCTGCTGTTTGGCTTGTCCTCATTTGCATATAATCCGTCCATCCAACCAGGGAGCGCCGGGCGCTCCCTGCATCCAACCATCCATCCATCCAAACAAACCGACACGGAAATTCCTTATCAAACGCATCTAGATAGCTGCTCGCGCATGCGCACTTCGCAGCAATTATGCGCGTTGTTGTTGTTGTTGTTGTTGTTGTTATCACTTTAGCTGATGTTATCGCTTCTGTTGTAGCAATGAATCTGTGGCGGGAACGAAAAAATAGACTTTGGGAGTGATTTCACATCGTCCTGTCCTGCTTATGGTATGATCTGTACACCGAAAACGATCAGAGAAATAGAAAATTCTGCGATCAATTGTTTTTGGAAAAATACACTGTGCACAGCTGCCGTAGATTACTTGTACTCCTAATCAATTATGAATCTGCTTGAATTTACAACGTGCAGTTAATTGCTTTCGACATGTAAGTGTTTAGAATTCAATCATCTTTCAATCAGTGAAGACAAAATTGCGCGTAAGTGTGTAGTCGGTTACTCATAAGTTATGCCATTTGCGGTGGAATGGTTAGCTACATACCGTACTGCTTTCCTCTTGATCAGAATAGCTCTATATAGATTTGTCACTTTACATCAAATCATAATAGAAGGCAATATCAAGAAAAATGATTATAAAATATGGCCACGCATCATTTAATTGTCACCACTAGCGCGAAGCATTCACTTCATGGCGTAAATGATCATGCTGAAAGGTTCAAGACATTTGTCTTATAAAGAACTTTATCGACATACGTCTATTTTGAGGAACGATCGTCACACGGCACTTTCAAGATCTTAAGTGACATGTGTAAGTTTTGAATCCGCCTTTGATTGAGACTCCCTTTGGTATATAACAACTCAGTGAGACCGTACAATCAACAAGCTACAGAATTCAGTGATGATCTTCCTTTGTGGCTCACTTGAAGCAATCTTCCAAAGGAGCTTCTCTTTTGTTTCGACTCTCACGGGGCTGAGTTGTGCAATATTGTCACCCATCGCACTGTGCGTTAATTCCTTACTCATGGCCTCTTTCATTGCTACAAAGCAGGTCAGTCTTAATACTACCAACTTTCTAATAATGTGTCTGTGTTTATCAGATTTTCTAACTGGAGCTGTGTCAATGCCTGTAATGGCGAGTATTCATCTCAGCAATGATGAAACGATCAGATGCATTGGCTTCCAGACTGCCCAGGTTACAACTGGATGTTTCGGTTTTGCCTCTGTATTTCTCACAGTTTTGATTGCAACTGATCGATATCTGAACATGAATCCAAACTTTGAAAGACATTCAAGATTTTACAAAGTCTTCCAGGCACCCTATATCTACTGTCTTCTAGCCGTTGGGACTACCAGCATGCTTGGTTTGACGATTGTCAACACATTTATCGCCAACTTAACGACAAGAAATAATATTGGGTTGCTGATGGTTCTCAATGTGATTTTACTCACAACGGCAGTCTGTGTCATTGCAGTTCTGTACGTAAAAGGATACCTTCGAATCCGCAAGTTTACAGAAGCAAGTCCAATCTACAGAGAAAGAAACGGCAATGCCACGAGACCTCAATATGTGCGTAATTTATACCGGAGTGTGTTGATTTTGGTAGTTTTGATGATTCTTATCTATTTGCCACTGTGCATAGCAACCATAGTCGTTTTGGCTGATGTTTACATTAGACCAAACAGAGTAAATCGGGTTGCCAATTCGATGTATAGTTTAGCTGTGTTGTTACTTTACTTGAACTGTGTCATTAATGCCCTTGTTATACTTTGGTTCAATAAGGTTGCAAATAAATGGCTCCTTAGCAAGATGCGATCTTGTTTCTCAAGGAAAGATACCAGGGAAGCAGCAAACATCTCAAGTGATGTTCGAATCGCTGGTATGGCTCGAGAGCAGCCAGTCGCAGTAGTCACGCAAGTTCTTAATTCCCAGTAACATCACAACTTATGAACGTAAAGCACATTCAATAAATATAACATTCCCTGAACTTTCATTTGTACAATTAGAAGAGCAACTTGGGACTGCCCGCACTATAAAGGTCAAAGAAATATTGGTACGGCAAGGCAAAAATGAAAGATTAAAGCGTCTTCTGTACTTTGGTGGCATCAATCACTGAATTTAGTCATTTACGAAGGAGAAGTAAAGAGATTTGTGCTTACTCTGGTCTTTGCCTATATTCTGTTGAAAACATTCTGGCTGGCGGTTAGACTATGGATGAAACAGGAAGAGTACAACTGCACACTAAATCTCCACACAAAAAATGAGTTATTTACTGTGCAATGAGGAAGCGCTTATCAGTTCGTTGACGTGCAGCAGATGAACAAAGCTTTTATGTAATGAAGAAAGCATCACAAAACTTTTCAACTTTAAGACTAGCTTTATCTGTGATTCTTACTAAAACTCGTTGTCTGATAGATTTATCAATTTATTTTCACAAGTTTCACTTCATATTAAGAGTTTCACTTCATATTTCTATTGCTATAACTTGACGATTGAATGAAAAATTGCTTTCTAAACTTTTTCGGTGATATCTACTTAACGTTAGAAAGTTATAGGTATTTCTGAAGATTGGCACAACCAAAGATTCCTGCAGATGAGCCAGTAAAACAGAGAGCATGCTTTGCAACCACATTCTACATGGATGAATCAAGTAATACTGTCTCATGGGAGGGTTACGTGCAAGAAACGCCACTCAAGGCTTCTCCAGGTAATCGTAGCACCTACGGCAACGCAGCTTGGTACAAGTGATTACCAAGCTATTGAAATTTGAGAAATAGCAACATATTTTAATTAGATACGTGATCTGGAGAAAATAACGCGAAGGCAATAATATTTGACGATCTTCAAATTCTCCTGAAAAGTATTGTTTCAACACAAATGTGTCAATAAACTACCTCAAAGGGTTAACATGATAGGTACTGATTTGTTTCTAACAAAAATTGAGCAAGAGGAAGTTTTTGTAGGTTCATCGTAGTAAATGCTGCCAATTAACGTCGTGCATGATACTCAAACAAGCTTTCTTTGATACAACATTGGCAGACGAAAGAGCAAATAAACTGTAGTGTCGGTCAAATGAAGGAAAGTGGGTTTTTGCCTATTTTTTATTGATACATCTTATCTTGCAGATCAATTTCTTTAAAATCAATTGCCTAGACGATCACTCAGATACAAAGATTTGTCTGGTCGAAGTTGGTCTTTTCGTTAATTTCATAAGTAAGTGTGATGTCTAAGACCTTCGATTATTCCAGTTCAGCCAATTCAGCAAAACATAAATTAGTAATATGAATATCAATGTAGACTTCAGGGCAAAAAATTATTTAGTAATGAGGCTGAAGGCAAATGTCGACAAAAAATTGAGTTTTTAATCATATCAAGGCCAAGGATCTCCTAAAAATGCTGCTTTGCTTGCGCTGATTGTGTACAGTGGCAAAAACTCCAGTAGGACTATCTCCATGATAGGAAAATGGAAATTTCGCAACGCGTACTAAACTTTCCCACGATTTGTAGTGAATAGATTTGCTTGCTATGGCTTCGACGAGTCTCCGCATCTTTTTCTCATCTTGCGAACAAGGGCAGATTTTGCAATACAATACCATCAATTGCTTTGATTCATACCTCAATTCGAAGCGATTAGCGAATGCAGGCAAAAGAAATGATCTCAACCAGTAATCAAGCAAAGCTGCAAAGTTGCCCTGAAGCCAGTACGGCTTACTCTCGCTTTTGGTGCGGGAGGCTATTAAAAGAAGTTAGGTGCTCATGGCAAAAGAAGAAGGGAAAAACTAGAGCTATGTTTCGCAGATTTTGTTTATTTGATTCCCAGCTGGAGCCATTTGTTTGCAATTGAGCAATAGATATTCAGGAATAGTAATGCCCTCTGCTCGGCTTTTCAATCACATACACAAATCTGCCAGAGAGAGCTTTAGATTTACCTTCCTTCTTTCTTTTAAGCAAATAACTTCTCTAAACTTCCATGCAGCACGTCAAGATTGTTAGATTCATAGTAAATGTTAGTATCATCAGCAAATAAATATAAGGTTAGTTTGAGGATGAGCGAGGTAAGTCATTGATGTAAATCAGGAAGAGCCGGGGGCCAAGGACAGAGCCCTGAGGGACCCCACAAGTAACACTGAGACAACTGGAGTTTGATCCATTCATTCAAACATATTGCTTTCTATCAGATAGATAGGACTTAAACAAATCTAGAGTAATCCCTCTAATTCCATGATTTTCAAGCTTCATCAAAAGAATATTATGATTTACTGTATCAAATGCCTTTTGCAAATCAATAAATATTCCACAACCAAATTTCCTATTATCTAGCGAGTTCTTGATGGCTTCTGTCTGATTAACCAGAGCATGGTTAATGGAATGGCTTGCACGAAATCCAAATTGCAATTCAAACAAAATTTCATGTTCTGCCAGAAAATTATAAAGACGCTCATACATAACTTTTTCTGTTATCTTGCTAAAGACCGAGAGAAGAGAAATTGGTCTATAATTGGCTGCAGTTTGTGGACAACCTTTTCTTAAAAAGTGGAATTACTTTAGCTAACTTCATTTTGTCTGGGAAAATCCCAGATTGAAATGATTCATTTATGATTTGTGAAAGTGGAGAGGATATCAATGAGGAGAGACATTTCAAAATTTTCATTAGTATAGCTACTGTTTGGTCCAAGAGACTAATCTGCGAGTGGTCCGCATCGAGCGATGTTTTTATGACGATTAGAATGAAATTCTAATCGGAGTTAAAGCAACGAACATGCTTTGTATTGTTCTTGTTACCGATTTACAAATCTGTCAATTTAGACTACCTTTGTTTTAACTCTCTAGAGATGCAACGTTTTTCATCATCTGAGTGTTCATTGATAGTTGTGCATGCGGCATGGTTCCAATGCAGTATAAAACAGAGTTTGATTTGAGAATTTAGTAAATTTTGCACACTCGTGCTGAGTGGTTGCAAATCAAAATGTTAAAAGTCTCGACAGCGAGTTGAGCAATGCTGGTTGAAATGGCCTTCGGGCTTTGCTTGTTTGTGTGTTACGTGTTTGTGGCCTTCGAGCCATGTTTTCCTTTTCAGCTTCGTTCGAGCAGGCCATTTTGTTGGCCAGTTGTAGTGCAATTCTACATTGGTTTAGCACGAGGCATGGAGCCTCAGATTTGGTGAGAAATTTCTTTTTCATTTATATCATGTGTACTTCGCCGCTGGTTAGCAATGCAAGTATTTCCAGGTATCATTTTAGCTATCGCTCACTGGGGCTGCATTTCCTCATCTTATTTACGCTTCGACCTTATCTGGCTTGGGGTCTTGCGCTGTTTCTCTCCTCTTGGTTTGGGGTTTGGGGGAACACTTTGCTTCGTTTCATTTCATTTCCTCGCTTCGTGTTCTGTGGCGGGAAAAATGCAGGTTTTCCTTCCAACCAACCCTATCATCCCAACCCTACTATCCCAACCCCACCTTCGGGAGGGTTATTTGCTTTTCGGGAGATGGGCTAATTCCCTCAAAGCCCAAATTGCCCTGATGATGAGGAAATGCAACCTTATGTTTGTCTGATGCTTATGAGGAAAGATTTACGAAAAGGTTGAAAAATATATGAAGGGCAGCCAAGCCCCAGCAGCATTGGGCAGATTTATTGGAGTATAGCTTTAAATGACGATTAGAATGAAATTCTAATCGGAGTTAAAGCAACGAACGTGCTTTGTATTGTTCTTGTTACAGATTTACAAATCTGGCAATTTAGACTACCTTTGTTTCAACTCTCTAGAGATGCAACGTTTTTCATCATCTGCGTGTTCATTGATGGTCGTGCATGCGGCATGGTGTCTTCCATGCAGTATAAAGCAGAGTTTGATTTGAGAATTTAGTAAATTTTGCACACTCGTGCTGAGTGGTTGCAAATCAAAATCTCCCACCCACCCGCCTCTTTCACATTTTCATGTTGGATCTTCTTTCTTTTGCAGATGCATCTGGAAAGTTTTGTCCAACATGGACAAGGGGATTAGTTTTGCGGGAAAAATGCAGGTTTTCCTTCCAACCCCACCTTCGGGAGGGTTATTTGCTTTTCAGGAGATGTGCTAATTCCCTCAAAGCCCAAATTGCCCTAATGATGAGGAAATGCAACCTTATGTTTGTCTGATGCTTATGAGGAAAGATTTACGAAAAGGTTGAAAAATATCTGAAGGGCAGCCAAGCCCCAGCAGCATTGGGCATATTTATGGGAGTGTAGCTTTAAATGCATTTTATATATTTTGTACAAAAGGCTCGATCGAATGGCGTCGGAGCTTCCATCTCTTTTATGCACATTCGACAATTCCACAAGATTTTCAAGGTCATGAATAATCTACGGTGGCCCATACAGGTCAAACACATTTCAATTTCAGAAACCCTTTCATCAAATATTGGCAATACAATGCAGCAAATCATCATCCGCCTTTTGCCACGGGATAAATTCTCCTTGAAAATAGATAAAGCTATCTTTATGTTGTAAAGAAGCTCCAAAAAAAAGAAAGGTGATAGCATTTGTCAAGAATGCAAGGTATCAGAAGTAATTGAAAAATCAGTTAAGTTCTCTATGCCTTTTTCAAGACAAGTCCAGGATTAGCATGGTAATTGCTAGAATTAAAAGCTTCACTGTTTTTCTTCACTTTTCCAACTTTTTACTCTTCCGTCTTTGAAATCATCCACTTTGCGAAATTCATTTATTTAAAGACTGAAGATTTATTAAGCCCTGCCCAGGCTAGATATGCACAGTTCCTTTCTTAACGGCTGCAGGCAAAATCAGGCTGGGGGAAGTATGCAGTGGCCAAAGAATAGTCTAAAAAAACAGAACCACGGGTGATGTGAATGAAGCGATTGCAATTAGGAAATCTACTTTACATTGCAGAATGTAGCAATATTATGATATTACAATTTTGTCTCAAGTACATGAAGCTGACTTTGCTGAGCTGCAGGCACAACCGCAGCGTTATTTGCAACGTTTACAGCTCCTCCTCTTGTTCTGGGGAAACAACTTCGGATTTTGGTTAAAATCCATTCTCTTGCCGTCTTGTTAAACCGAAATATGACAAGGGAGTTGACGATACAGTTTAGATAAATCAGCATACAAACTAATAGATAGCAAGAGCATACAACGGAATAATTCTCACTGGATCCCATCAAAAAGATGAGTGACATTGCTATACTGACTGAACATGTGGGTGCAGACAATGAAATACTTAGAATCACCAGTACCATTACGCTTTTATATAGATTACGCACGTACTGTGGCCTAGTTGCTTTGCCATTTCTTTCTCTGTAGACTGGACTTGCATCTGTGAAATTGCGGATACGAAGATATCCTTTGGCATACATAACTGTCATCGAGGATACAACAACCATTGTCAGAAACGCACTGGAAGCGTTTAATATTGCAAAGTGTGTTGATTGAATATTCGAGGTAAAAATGCCAGCCACTGAGATTAAAAGCACTCCGAGTGTGACAGTAATAAGAAGGCAATAGATTCGGGGTTCTTGAAAGATTTTAACCAATCTAGAACGTCTTTCCAAATTCGGATTCATATTCAAATATCGATCAATTGCGATCAAAAACGTTAGAGCCGCTGACAGTAATGAGAAGAAACTACTTGAAATCTGTCCTGCAATAAAACCGCTGCAGCTTTTCACATCATCCATCTCGTGAAGAGAAATGGAAAGAACGGGAATTGTTATAACTCCATTCAAAAGATCAGACACACTGAGACACATAATCAAGAAGTTTGAAGTGTTGAGATGAACTTGCTTTGTGGCAACAAAGGATACGATCAACAAAGTATTAAAGATAATTATGAAAGGTGAAAATATTGGTATAGCAATTCTCATGATGGATGGCACAAACGGAAAGCTATTTTGGATTATTTCAGCAAGAGCTCCACAATTCTCCATATTTCAGTTTTCAGCATTTCTTTGACGATCTGTCGTTGGTTCAGTGTCAGCCATAGATCATTTTCTATAAACTAGAAGGAATCTTGATATTAGAAGCCATTCTTCATGTTTCGGATCTTCAACATTGTTTGGGCTGATGTAATAAAAGTCCCACAGGATGTCGTTTGATGGTTCTTTATACACCGTAAGTATGCGATAACACTACGCAACGGTATTACTTGCCCTCGCAAAGCGTAGAAGAGAGAAAAAGAACAATCATCGCGAAAACTCGTCAAACTTGTCTTTCAGAATGAATGTCCACTATAGAAAGTAAACTCATTCGTAATTTTGCAAAATAATGAGGTCAAATCAGTTCCTTGCAAGTCGTTTTGTAATTATCTCACAACTTCAAACGACACGCCAATCATGAATAAGACTTCGAACTTGATCTTTTGTAAGGCGAGATGTGTTCATCCGGACTTCGATTTCACCAGCCAATTATCCTTTGACATTGTACAACGAGTAATGACATGTCGATTTCCTCGATGTTGATATTGATGAAAATAACTCCTTTCTCTGTAATATATCTAGACAGATGTTTAAAGCTTTCTAGAAATAAGAAATAGTTTATGCACCCACTTTAAGCGCTTCAGGAGAACTAGCTTTCTTTCCTTAGTAATGCAAATTTAGAAATGCAATTTCCTCCCTTGCACATGTTATTTACCGGATTATCTCCCAAGCTGTTATGATCATAGTTCAATAATTAGCTTCTAATTTGGCAAATGTTTAATAACTTAGGCAGCTGTTCCTGCTCCAGATTTAGCATTCTGCAGCAACTCCAGCTCCAAACAACTCCAGCAGCTGTTCCTGCTTCAGATTTAGCATTCTGCAGATCATTGAGTCTCGTACAGGGAAAGTCAAAATGTTATGAGCCTCAGCAGGCTATGGAGTGTGGCCGATATTTAAAACTACACATTTATTCAACAGTCAAAAGCTAACTTAGATGTCAAATTTTTTGTTAGAGGTAGGAATTAAATGTCTGTATCGATTTTTGCCTTTGTCCTATAGCCAAAAACCTAAAAAGTCTCATTTTCAAAGACCAATCAGGTAGTGAATGAGCAAAGAAGAAGGAGACACCAGTTAGGATCTTTGCTTAATCTTACCTTCATACAATGCAATCAGGAAAAAGCTCCTTGAAATCTCGCCAAGTTTTTCAAAGAAATCTACTTGCTAGATATTTTGAAATATTTAATCAAATGAACGACTGAATATGTCAGGACTTCGAGGAGTCATGGCATCTCCGATTCACGATGAAGCACTGAATTTTGAACGATGGAAATACTTACCGACAAACAATAGTAGTGAGGATAGTAATAGTGATAATAACAATTGTTATCAATATGGTGGAAAGTCTCTTGGTAATGTCCCCTGAAACAGGTTTACTCCAGGGACCTTTCCAATAAGAACCTTCAAGACCTTTTTCTCCTTGGAGATAATCCAAGCACCTTTAGAATGAGGACGTAATTAGTTCTGGTTCTCAGACAGCAGTCTTTTATGCGAGTTCCTCCTTTTTTATGCATGCAGCATGCAGCATGCAGCAGTAATGGGATGCTGCAATTGCGTCCCAAATGCACCAATTTGATTTGTCTGAGCTGCTGATATATTTATTACATAAGTCCTTGTTTTCACTCCATTTACCCCAACGATACCTAAATAATATCCATTGCGCTGACTATGACATAGCAGCAAATTACAATTCAAATCATTGGAGCCGAAATTAGACGAATATCATAGGCCTAAGTTCCTAACACAATTGCAACATCATCTGCAACGTTTAAAGTTTCTCTTCTACTTCTAAGGAGGCAACGTTCAATCGTCGTAGAATCCATTGCCTTGCAGCTTCGTCAAATTAAAACATCGCAAGGCAAAGGCAGTTCAAAGCAGAAATTTACATAAATCAGCATGAATACCAAACGATGGCAAGAAAATACAACCACATAATCTTTACCCAATCCTATAAAGGACAGTAGTGATATTTCTATGCTAATTAAGCATGTAGGAGCAGTAATTGAAATATTCAAGATTACTAGTATCAAACATGGGTCAGAATCAAACATGGGCCCGTTATCCGTGAAAATTTTAACATCATGGTTGCTTGAATTGCTGCTCTGGTTGCTATTTGCGCTTCGAAATTTAACTACCTCGTCATCGAACTATAATAACAGTTAATGATTAGCCACCTACTGCCCAAAAAGAAATTTTTTGAATAGAGAAATATCGGGTCAGCGAGAGCAAAGCTCACAAATTTGAAAATTCATTCTTTCATTAATTAATTAATTAATTAATTAATTAATTAATTAATTAATTAATTCATTCATTCATTCATTCATTCATTTCCATTTATCTTGGCAGGGTGGCTCTGTCAGTCCATTTGAACTGCTATGCCACGGGCCTTGGCAAAAATTTTAACTATTAAAAAACCGATACTACGAAATAGCAATGGTCATCATAGCTAGTTTTTTATCTGTTTGGCATCAGTCTCAAGTTGATTCCAAAGCCTAAGTCCAAGAAAAGAAATAGCCCTCTGGCCATAGTTAGTTTTCCATAATCGTAGCGAAAGATCAGTATCCGTATTTCGCAGTTTTCTGCTTTCGCTTGCGCCTGCGACTGCCGCCAAAAAGTAGAGTAGACAGAAGAAGGAGTTAGCAAAGAATGGGAGCCTGCAGGCTTGCCCTCAGGAAAAATTTTAGGATCACGCCTTCTAGAACGTCGGGAAACGGCCTTTTGCAAGGTATGATAAAGTTTGTCTTCATCATCGACTTAACACGATAGAGTTTATTTGCAAGCCCAATTCACATCAAACTACTAATGAGATAGCAAAAACCTTAAATTCGACATCTATCTTAAAAGCACCTTCACCAGGTAACAGAAGAATATTTCAAAGATCTAGAAAATTTAGTCCCATATGGTTCGTTGAAAACTACAGAAACCAAACGACTACGACTGTAAATGAACTATAAACAAGAGGAAACGAGTAAATATCACTGCGAAGAAAAATTACCCCCAACCCAGACGAATTAGAAAATCGGTCCTCAAAAAAGTCGGATGGACATGCCCACCCCAGTCTATCCTATGGTGCCAGCTCAGGTTCCGTTTTTCAAAGTAAAGCTGCAAGATCGCGTCTTCGGACACCAAACAATATGTTACGAAAATAGAACCCTCGTGATTTGAATGAAGCGATATTTCATTAACACTATCTGAGAATATTCAATGCAGGGATTTACAATGCATCCAGACATAACTTTTACGATACATGCCAATATTTTCCATGAAATTAGTACAATACATTTGATCAATTAGTATGATACAATGAGCATGATAACACCAACGTTGCCAAGCTAACGACGAAAAAAAGACGCTACCATTAACACACAAAAAGAAGCGAGGAAGTAAGCGCTTAGGCTGCATTCACATTGACACAGTTAAACTAGGTTTATCTTAGCCTGCGCGCAGACTTTAATCCAATAACCAGAGTTTTTGAATTGACCACCCAGAAGGCCTTATTCAAAAACCTGGTTTAGTCTAAACTGGTTTTACTGGCAGTGTGAATGGGGTATTAAACGCCATACTCTAAAAATATTGTAAATTACAGGAAATGGACGTTTGTAGCGAGAAATGCCGGGGAAAAAAGCCAAACCATGCACACGCAACAAACCTTATTACTGTTGGCATAATCGGGGTAATTCAGGCACAATGCAATAGACCGTTTAGCTATTCTGAAAAGAAACTGAATCGAAAGATATTTTGCTACATTCTGTAGAATTTTCGAATTTGCGCAATTGTCATAGAAGGCCCAACACTACTCAATCGAACCACGCGTATAGAAATGCATAAAAATGAAACCCGATCTAGGCTCTTTGCAGAATAGCTCAAAGGTCTATTGGTTTTAGTCCATCAATCGGGATGCCTCAATTGAATGACTGTATGCATAGCATACAACGATAATAGAACATTACGGTTTCGTGGCAAGTAGATCAGCTTGACGTTGCTGAGCTGTCGACACTATTGCGATATCATTCGTTACTTTTACAGTCTCTCTTCTTCTTCTAAGGAAGCAACTTTGGATCTTGGTTTGAACCCATTGCTTTGCAGTCTTGTTAAACCAAAGTATAACAAGGGAATTAATGATACAATTAAAGTAAAGTAAAAGCTCAGCAAAATGAAGAAAAGTATGTACAACCATTAAATCTTTTGAACCAATAAGAGCGTTGATTGTAACTGCTATATTTGCACAACTTAGTGGCAAATATACAAGCATCGTCGTGACTACTAACACCAACACACTTTTGTATAAATTGCGAACATATTGTGGTCTCATTGTGCTACCATTTCTTTCCTTGTAGATTGGGCTTGCATCTGTAAAATTACGGATGCGAACGTATGCTTTCGCATACAGGATAGCCACTGCACAAATTCCAAGTGTTACCGACAAAGAGCATAGAAATAATAGCACCCCAAAAGCCATTGACTTAACACCCATTGCAATGGCATATGTGATGGTACTAGAATAAATTACAAGTCCGATTGCAATACCGGTTACAATACAGTAGATGTTTGGCCTTTGAAAGACTTTAGCACATCGAGAAGATCTCTCCCCTACGTTTGGATTCATATTCAGATAGCGATCAATTGCGATTAAAACAGTCAGAATCGCTGAAAAAGCTACAAAGAAGCCATTTGTAGCCTGAACAGGATTGAAAATCTCGCAACTTTTGTTAAGATCGAATTTATAAAGAATACTAGCAACTAGGGGCATTGTCACAGCTCCATTTAACAGGTCTGATAAACTGAGACACATTATAAGAAAGTTTGAAGTGTTCAGACGAACTTGTTTGGTAGCAATGAAAGAAGCCATCAACAAGGCATTTAGAAGCACAGTGATTGGTGCAAATATCGCTAAACTAATTCCCATAACATTTGACACAAAAGGAAAGCTATTAAGATATGATCCTGCTAGGGCTCCACAGTTTTTCATCTTTAGATGTGATTGCTCTTCCTTTATACCGGTGCACAGAAATCCAACTATGTTCCTCGATCTTTTCCAACAAGCCTTATCTCATATGAAATATTCCTAACTGCTAACTTTTGCGAATTCTTTGAGTATAATTTGTTTCCAATCATTCATCAATTTCTCATTTGAAGATTTCTTGGACTAGACAATGTGCAGCTCTAAAGTGAAGGAAGATGCCCTGCATCAAATTTAAGGAACTTCTCTGCACACATCAAAATCATAGAGAACTTCAAATCATTCTCGTCCTCAGTCACATAGATGATGTTCTGCACTATGCATAATGTTCTTAACACAAGCTATTAAACTTCTTTGGTTGTTATTTTTGGAGTAGATGCAATGAAAGCATGACAATTCTCTAATTTGGAGATTTCTTGGATTGATCGAACAATCGCTGTGGGGCGAGGGCAATACTTCATGCATCAAGATAAAGTAATTCCTCGTACTGATCAAAATCGTCCTGATTTTATGTCATTTTCATTACGCGATCTTCAATCACCTGGATCAACCTAATCGAGCACTGACTATCATGGATGAACAACTTCATACTTCTCATCTCTGTGCATTCTATTGAGATGAATTGAAAGTCTCGCTAAGTCCATAACTACAACATTTTTCGATTCCTACAGATGCAGCTATGATATCAATACTAATCATCCTTATTAACATAGGGCAATCGTCTATGGTGGAAACATTCCTTCGTGGTTTGTAAACTAAATCAATGAAATAATGCAGCCATCAAATCAGCAAATGTCATTGAAATCTGTGAATTCTTTTTATATCTAATATGACTCCATTAAGATTCATCGTAATTATTCTAGGCTTCGGATGCTCTTGATATGTATCCTTGAACTGCAAACAAGTTCTACAAGACTTCTGAACTGATGACGGGCTGAATGACGCTAAGACCTCTCTGATTTACCTAGCTGCTCTACGTGTAACTCATCATCATTGCCGCTATGAACAGGAAATTATTGATCTTTTATGTTTGAACGAATAGCTAATTACCTAGCAGCTGCGCACACCTTCGATCCTTCACTAAACGTTTCAGTTGTGGCCCTTAATAGACCTTTTGACATCTACCAGAAAGGTCTGGGGGAGCAATATTTTCTGGTAAAATGACTGCCACACGGCCTTCACAAACGATAAATAGCAGCCTACAAATCTGTAAATCAATGTTCCTCTGTACTTATGTTGCTATAGTTTGCTCAAAATCATTCCTCCCGATTTGATTTGCAATTGTAAGAATTGTTATGAAACCAAAGTCTTCAAACAAAACAACAAACACGTATCAGATGTTGTCAGTGAAGCAAGAATCCAAATGATACTGAATTCCAATTTCTTTAATCTACACTTCTCAAAGCGACACAACTGTGATTGCAAGGGTTTGTTGCAAGGCTTTCATCTTGCACTTGCAGCAAGACTTGCTTTCTTTATTCTGGTAAACAGAAAGGATGATGAATACTTTCCCGCCAAAAGCAAAAATCCGTTAGAGTCGAGTTTTGATTTGGAGAGGGGGCCTCCATTCTGTTATGAGCTTATAGGTCATGGGGCAGCTTTTCAGGTACATTTTTGGGCAATATATTCCGTTATTTTTCACCTTGAATTTGCAACCAATAGATTTAAGCGTTCAATTGATCGTTCAAGAAAGTCGTGTGGCAGTCATTTACCAGCAAAATATAGCTTTCCAAAGACCCTTTTTCTAATTTTACAATTGTAGACTTTGAATCTGAATGACCACAGGCTCATCGAGGGATGACTCGGGCATCACAGGTCACAAAAAATGGAATGGTAATATGCCTTTTCTTTCTTGGATCAGACCATCCTATGGACTTGTAAAGCGCTACTTTCAGATAGAACTTTGCTCCCATCCACTGTCAAGGATAATATCTTCTGACGGTCAAAGACTGATTAAAGAATGCCACTAGTGGGCCTGCGAGCCCACGAACGATTCCCGAGAAAGACTGAAAACAATGAAAAGATACATAACATATATTTCTCCGGGTCCCAACGAACCCCCGGGCCCTTGGTAACTTCTTCGGTTACCTTCCCTTCTTGACGGGCCTGAATGACCATAAAGAGTTTGTAAGTAGAGATTGCAGGAAGTTGTTGTTGAGGGGTCATTAGATAAATGCATCATATGACCATTAACCCTTTCGTGCCTTAAAGCACCATCTGTCAAACGAACTTACTTGACTCTGGAGCCACGCCATCTTGTTTGGTTGGGTGTCTGGTATACGAAGAATGTGCAAGTTGGAGAGTGCATTTCTCGCACTATTAGACTTTTAGTTCCAGAAGAACTATGCTGATACAGTGTCAAAGGATCTATCAACTAGTTTATTGATCCATCGAACTGTTTATGTTATGCTCCTTTGGTTGTGTGGAGTTAGTTCTTTATGGGCAATATGGCCCTTCCGAGAGCTTGAGGTAGGTGGATCTTGGCTGTGTTGGATTTCAGACCCAAAGCAACGTGGGGGCAACCATAGAAGATATCCTTCCTCTGTCTTTTCACCTGACAGTCACTGAACGATACAGAAAGCAAAGGACAACTTCCTGCAATCTCTACTTACAAACTCTTTAATTGAAAATACTCTCGTTTTGATTATGAGGAAACTGAAGTTTCTTGAAGATAAAAGAAAAATGACCCTACCCCCCCCCCCTCTACAGACGGAAGAAGTCACACTTAGACTTCTATGAATGATAACTTATATGAAATATCGTCAATTTGAACTGTCAATAGACAGGTTTTTTAAAAGGCGTAACGACTTTTGGTTTCTGTCCTGTCCTGCTACCATTTTTGTCGTTGAAGAGGTGATAATTATGTCTTAAAATGCGCCTTTAGGATCGGCTAAGTGAACAAAATTTGTGCCTTGACTTCAAAGATGGGACATATGGCCCAACTTCCAAAGATGGCCCAAATGTGTCCTAACTTGGCAATTTTTTTCAAGAGCCTGCATGAAAGCTAAGTGTATCCTGAACTTTTCAATAAAGAACTTCCATTTTCATGAAATGGATTATTAATTCTTGCTTTGATAATTCAGGCATGGAAGGGTTGATAAACAAAAGCTGTAAGTGATTAATTGTAAATGCTGTCCTCATTCTCTTTACGCTCGTTTGCCGACTTTCCATCAAAACAAGCCTCATATAATGAGTTGATGCTGCTTTGTCAAACTAATATTTGATTATTTAGGAAATACCTCAATTGAGAATTATGTTGTTTTAGTAAAATTCGTTGAAAATCAAAGTTACGAATAAGATTATTTGCAAACATTCGACATTTGGTTAGAGAAATCCTTTCCATTCTTCGCCGCTTATGAAGATACTTTCTTGACAATTAATGATGCGTTAGCTTATCTCGCAAGAATTAAGGAACTGCCAATTTATGTTATTAGTAAGCTTCGAGAGAGATTATAGAAACGCCAAGTTGTTTGGAAGCACCTAATTTTTAAATTTGGTACCTTTCATGTTAGCACCATTCAAAAGAGTAAATGCTTTGAGCCTTGAATCGATGTCAAGGTTGAACGGACAGCAATTGTTACATGAACTAAATGACATAGTTGTAGAAGACCTAAACGCAAACATTGAGAAATGCCAGGTCTAAATTTTCTTGATATTTTATGCACTGATTTAGAAATGCAAATTGCATGTAGATATTTTTCTATGTTTTCATGTTTCATATTTTCAAGAACCTCTTGTAGTGTTCCTAAGCGTTATCATTGTTAAGTTTTAGAATGATTAGCCTCAAAATTTCGTACTTTACAAGCATAGGATCAGTTTGCCTGCATGCTTGATAGGCTTGTTGGGCATCTTGGAGAGGTCAGTTGTTCGCTGAACAAATCTGTAGTGTCTGTTGGTTGGAGATATCCAATATTAGCTAGATACATATTGCTTGGACGTACAAAAACTTTACCAACCATCGCAGCATCCCTTGTATTATTTATGGTTTCACTTTTCCTTCTCGGAGCAAAGTACATCTTAATTCCGTTAGAACCCACCATTTTACAATCATATTGAACCAATGTACGGTATAGCAAGTGAATTAATGATACTGTTAGGATACAGTAAGAACTTGGCAAAGTAATAACAGAAATATAAGACGATACCTCTTTTGAACAAGTTTTCTTATCACTTAAAATATTAAAACTACAAATAAGCTATGTAAATTCTCTATGGCTGCCATATCTGGAAAGGACATGATGTCAGCAAGTTCCAACTACGACAGCCACTTACAATAATTTCAAAATATATGTACAAATAATTTAATAAAAGAAAGAAAAGCAACTTGAACGGGCGTCTCGGAAAGAGGACCTCCTCCACTTTACTGCAGATTGTCAATGAAGCACTCAGACATATCATGGAAACACGCCCTTTCGATAAAACAGCGCGCGCCAGGCAACCAAAGCCGATCCCCCGCACGCGCCGAACGCAACACGCTGAAGAGACCGACCCCAATCAACCAGCACGCACCGCCCTGCCGAAAGGGCGCACAGTAGTATGCATTTCTGCTATATTTTGAGATAAAGCAGCCCTTCGCGACATTATTTTGACTTTCCAGAAGGTGAAAGCGTTCACTTTTCCCTTTAGGTGCCGGAGTTGCCAATTAGACGCGAAAGAAAACTAAATGTCTTTTCATGAGACAAAATAACCACAGAAAACTTTGAGACAAGTTAAAGAGGCAAATCTGATGAATAAAGAAAGAGCACGTTTCATTGACTGTGCAAACATATGGGATTTCACATGACCATCACATGCTGTGCAAAATGAAATGCAGAATTGATTAATTAGTTCTTGGGATGTGTCGTATGGTGCAGAGTCTCATTGCCCTTAGCAGGGTCATAAACCGTTCATCACTTGATGAACAACCTAAACAATTCCTGAGCCCATATAAAGGTTCTTAAACTTAGCTGCCGTTAAAGATATCAGAGATCTTAGTTTAAAGAAGGAAGAAAATTAACCATTGAGGGAGAATCGTTCTCTAAAGCTCAAGATCCAATATTTTGCATTCAAGTTGAGATTTTGACGAGAAATTCAGATGTAAGAAGAAACTAGATACTGAGAGACAATCGTTGCATTAGACGCAACATCCAATATTTTTTACGCAAAAAGAGATTTTGATGTATGATTTAGATGTAATAGGAATCAAGCCATCGAGAGACAATCTTCCTGCAACACTCAGTAACTGATCTGTTTGCATACAGGAAGAGACTTTGCCAAGTAACTTAGACGTAAGAAGAAACTGGACATTGATTGACGATCATAGCCTGAGGCTCAAGCTTCAACGTTTGGTATACAAGAGTTGTCTTTGGACATGGTCTCAGGAAGCACCTTAGAACTTGGAAGGGCGGCAAAGAACTTCAAGAGCACTTCTTCATAGAGCAGCACTTTGATAAATATCGGATTTCAACAGGAAGGATATCAAGTATAGCAACAAACCTGAATCCTGATGTACGTTTGATTTCATTCACAACAAAAGAAAAGGAAAAGTAACATGATGACGATTTCAATGGAGATGATAGCAAAACCAGAAATTCTGATCACATCGGTCTTGAAAGGTGCACATCCTAAAGCAAAAGGGAAAATTTAAGGGGGGGGGGGACTGCCGAATGCCCTCTTCTTAATACTTCTCTGATTTAAGGTTGATTATGGTAATTTCTCTGCATTGAGTGGCATGTTCCTCTTCGAGAACTTGCAATGAACTCTGTCAGCTTGTCAACTACAATGATGTCTTCGAAGCCATAGGATCAGTGGCTAACTTATTTGTTTACATTTTGGCTAGAATTTGTGACAGAATACAACAGGAACACTTTAAGGCAACTGCATTAATATCACGAGGAATAATGGGAAGTTGTGACTCACTTGCCAATTTCTATCAAAGCAGCTTTCCGTTGGTATCAACTATTACAGGAATTGTACTTGCATTACTTTCACCTCTTACTGTCTGCCTCAATGCTTTGTTGATGGCCTCTTTTATTGCTACAAAACAAGTTTATATCAACGCTACTAATTTTCTTATGATGTGTCTTTGTTTATCAGACCTGTTAAATGGAGCTGTGGCACTTCCTTTATTGGCATATGCTGTTCTCCATAACCATAGTACCAACAATTGTTCGACTGTTATGATTGCTCAGATTGCAAGTTTCCTTTTCCCGGTCCTTTCAGGAATCATTACCCTGCTGATTGCGATTGATCGATATCTGAATATGAATCCAAACCTGGACAGACGTTCACGATGTTACAAATTGTTTCAAAGACCTTATCTCTACCGTCTCCTAACGTTCTTGAGCATCAGCATACTTGTCTTATCACTTGCTGGCAGGTTAATGCTCTACTACGTGAAAACGGTGGAACCTAAACACCTAGCAATGATAAGCCTTGGTAGTGTTGTCTTGTTAGCAATAGCAGTCTATGCCATTGCTGCACTGTACATCAAAGGATATATACGCATTCGAAAGTTCACGGAAGCCAGTCCACTGTACACAGAACGAAATGGAAAAGCGGTGAGACCCCAATACGTGCGTAGCTTATACAGAAGTGTATTGGTTTTGGTGATCATAATGTTGCTGATTTATGTACCTATATGTTTAACGCATACTGCAGTGTCGGTCTACACCTTCACTGCATCGCATATTGAACATTTCGTTGTTATTTTGTGCTATAACATAATTGGACTGCTGATGTATCTAAACTGCATCGTCAATTCTCTTGTAATTCTTTGGTTTAACAAGGTGGCAAAGCAATGGGTTTTAAACAAGATGAAATGCAATTTACGACGGAGAACACATACCGTAAACTTTGCAAATGAGGTTGTGAATATTCATGCAGTTGGGCAAGAGGCAGCCAGTGTTACTGAGAAAAATTTGTAAAATCTGGAAAAGTCAACAAGTACCAATTCCTTGGCAGATGCTCTTATAAGAACTCATTATGACAAAACGAAATAGTAGAAGTCCTCCTAGTGCAAACTGTCGCATGATCTGATGGTGAAGATCCAATCTTTGGAAAATGAACCTCAAGTAAGATGTTGTATCGCAAAACTCATAGAAGTAAATGCTTATCAGCAGTGGCGTTGATAGGTCCCTGCCTTTGGGGGGGGGAGCAAATTGTGAGCGCAGAAAGTAAATAAAGGGGTCTATATGAAAATTTTTGGAGGCCACGCCCTTCAGACGCTCGGGAAACGAGGGAAACGCCTTTTCAGTTATATTTTGCATCGTAAACATGACTGCATCGAACACAAAAGACAGGATGTTTTGTTAAATTTGAATCAAGAATGCTCATTGTGGCAAGTTACAGTAAAAAAGCAGAAGAAAAATTCTTATTCAATTACAGCAATCCAACGTATCAACGAAATACGGAATGAATCTTCTCATCTTTAGTGCAAAATGATTTGGTGCTAGTTGTTCGATCTGAATGTGTCTCTTTTCGCTACTTATTCACTGTCTGGTCAGTTTACATCATCTTTTACAAAACCTTTTGCACAAGGAATTGTTTTTCAGTGTACAGTGTCTTCAAGTCATCACTTGATGAGATTTAGCAAATAAGGATTCCTACAGCCACCGGCAGGCACTTGCAGGCTAAGACTCATTGCAGGGAAGGGGTACTTGACTAGCAAAGTGACGGGGGTATATGGCAAGTCTCTCCACACCCTGTACCATGTCGCATAGAAAATATCCCAATTTCGCCAAAAGTATTCCTTATCCATTATTACGAGAGAACTCTAAAGAATGTCCTTCCACATGATACCGTGTAGCATCATTTTGTAGTGCCCTGCAGCATAATTTTACCAGGAAAATGACACCCTGCTTAGTGGCAGATCCCGTCTCCCCCTCCCCCCCGTGACTCACTGGGGCTATTGAAATGGATAGGTCCAGGGCCAAGTCACTGGGAAAATTTTTTTGATGACATCCATTCTACTTTGGCTTAGAACGCCTCTGCCGACATTGTTCAAGTTCAAGAATTTCTTATGACCCCGCAGTCCCTCTTAGGTTCGCTACTGTTAAAACGAGAATGCCCGCTAACTAGAAAAGAAGATAAAACTTTCGCTGCCTTTTCTAAAATGGGAGCGACGGAAGCTTTTCTTTTTTCTTTCAGTCATATTTCAATTCTCGCCAGATCTTCACAATTTCGTACCATGGGTACCTGAGACAAAAGAAGTAAATTAAATAGCAGTTTAGAAAAACTCATGCAACAAGAAAAAGGAGAATATTAATGTCACGCTAGGCAGCTCGATTAGAACCATTTTAATGAGGAAGAGTTGAGCCATTCAGGGCCGCCCTTACAGAATGGTGGGGTTTATAGTATCATTAACATTTTCGACTTTGAGTTGTTTTGAAACACTGATGAAAATTCTAGAAAGAGCAACGATGCTTATAGGGTTAAACAGAACGTGAAGAGAAAGCAAGTGAAGCGAACCGAAAGTTTTTGAGAAGCACACACAGAATTTCAGTGAATGGTTGACATTTCCCCTAACTGCAGGAGAGGTGCACTGTCGGTTAAAGTTAAGGCAGGTTTTTGGCTTCCTAGAAGGCCCATATGGCGAAACTCCCAAATTTACCCCAAATTTGTCCTCACCTCGAATTTGAAATATAAATGAAACCTGAACTACTCAATATTTAAGTTCAGATTTCATGAGGTATATTCTTAGCTCCTATTTTTGAGAATTCAGGCATGAAGGTGTCAATAAGCAAGAGCTGTAAGAGATAACTTTAAATATTGTCCCCATTTTCTTTACGCTCTTTTGCCGACTTTCCATCAAAACAAGTTTCACATAATGAGTTTATGCTGCTTTGTTAAATTAATATTGATTATTTGTGGAATTACTTCAAATGAGAATCATGCCATTTTACTAAAATTCGCTGAAAATCAAAGCTATAAATAAGATGATTACAAAACATTTGACATTTGATTAGCAAAATCCTTTCCATTCTTTAACGCTTACGTCAATATTTTCTCGACAATCAATCATGTGTTAGCTTATTGTCCAAGAATTAAGGAAGTTCCAATTCAAGTTCTAATTAAGCTTCGAGAGAAATGACATTAGCACCCTGTTGTTTGTCTGCACCTAATTTAAGACTGGTACCTCCCATGTGATGTTAGAAACATCCAAAAGAGTCAATACTTTGTTAGAACCCTGGATAGAGGTCTCGATTGACGATTCAGCAATTTTTACATGTACTGAATAACGTAGTTGTAGAAGAGCTAAAAGCAAACATTTAGAAATCCCTGGTTAAGAATTTGCTAGGTGTTTTATGCACTGCTTAGGATGGGTCAGTGGTTTGCCCCTAATCAAATATGTAGTCTCTGTTGAACCAAATTACCTAGCAAAGCAAAGCAAAGGACAGATAACAACCCAGTCGTGTCATTTATCTGTTCTTTGCATGAACCAAACTAAAGAATGTGCGATGAAATGGGTATTTAGTAAAAAAATGTTGTGAAATAACGTCGTGGGTAAGTGCTTACTAGATTTTCTTGCAGATTTTCTCTCTATTTACAGGTTCACTTATATTCGATTGTTGTTCTTTTACAGGAAAATGATATTGTTTTCCCTATAGGTTACGATTCTTTTCTGCGTTCATGTATTTATTATGATGGGTCAGCTGTATAAGGCTACTATACACGTCCTTTTTCAAAGCAAAAATAGCAACGAAAGAAGTATCGGTGTCTAAGGCCCTGTTTATATGGGAAAAAATACCTCACCTGCCAGACCCGGGGCTGACAAGCGAGGTAAATTTCAGTGACTGTTTACATGAGATTTTTCACCTCACCTGTCAGCCCCGGGGCTGAGAGGTGAGGTGGAGTAAAGTCTCTCTTCCGTGAAATCAGAATGAACTGACCAATGAGAATCAACCAAAAATTTCATTTCACCTAACCATACCGGTGGTGTTTCGTTCACATGGAAAAATTTCACCTCACCCAGGTGAGATTCCACCTTAGGTGAGGTGGGATTTCATTATACCGGTGGTGTTGCGTTCGTCATGTAAACGCGAACTGAAAATACAAAGGATTCTTTTGGAAGGTGGAATCTCACCTCTCAGCTCCGGGTCCGGCAGGTGAGGTGTTTTTCCTCATATAAACAGGCCCTAAGTTATCAATCAAGGAACATTTTGAGAGTATTCATTTGACTAATGCTAAACCGATCTCGCTGGACCCAAACAAAACTGTATGCCCTTTGTACATCCTGTAGGTTGTCAATCAAAATATCGACTGCATTTGACTAATGTTTTGGAATTGTTCGGCTTCCTTAGCACTGGCATAATAGTAAAGTCATTTTGACTTTATAAATGGCGCAAGCCTTTGCTTATTCCTTAGAGTGCTGCAGATGGCAATCAGATGCTAATGGAAACTAAGTATCTTTTCATGAGAAAAACCACGACGAAATGACCACCGAAAACACAACCACCGAAAACCACGGAAAACACACTCTGAGACCATTTTATAAAGGCAGATCTGATGAATAAAGAATGAGCATGTTTCATTGATTATACAAACATATGGGATTTCACATGGCAATGGCCTGCTGTGCAATATAAGGAGAACAGTAAACTCCTAGGAGTGTATATTGACAACAAACTAAATTGGGACACACACATAGATAAGGTGTACAAGCAATTCTCACAAAAATTGTCCATGCTGAAAAAAGTCAAATTCCTGCCAACAAAAGTACTAGAGGAGATTTACTTTAAAACTGTAATTCCAACAACCACGTATGCAATGACTGTATGGGGCACCTGCACAAACAGCAAGTTCCAAAAAGTTGAGAGTCAGCATATAAGAGTAGCGAAATTGATCAAGAACATTCCTAGAACAGTTGAATCAAACAATGTTTTAGATGTGGCTTGCTGGAAAAATTTGGGATATATGTATAACAAAAAGGTAGCAGCAGAGATGTACAAGATAATAAAAGGAGAAGGAGAGCATGCATTGAAAGATCATTTTACAATGTCTTCATACAAAAAGGACAGACTCAAAGTTAAAAGACTAAAATCAGAGTTTGAGAGAAATACGTTAAGTTTTAGAGGGCCAGTGCTGTGGAATGCTCTGCCGGATACTGTGAAGAATGCTAAGAACATTCAAAATTTCAAATATGAACTAAAGAATAAAGCAGTAACTGAACTGAAAACAACAACTTTCATTAAAGGAACAACAGTCACAAGAAACAAGGATTTGAAAAATTATATATATTATTAAGAATTTTAAACCAAGATGTCACATTGTATTAGGATAGTCATAATTTAAATCAAAGCAAATGTATGAACAGTGTTAACCAATTCCTAATTTTACCATTTTAGTTATGTATATACTTTTAATTTTGCAGGTCCACATCAGCCATCTTGAGGCTGCCACTTTTTAACCTGCGTAAACAAATAAATTATGATTGATGATTGATGAAATTCAGAATTAATTTAGTAGTTCTTGGAATGCATCATATGGTGTAGAGAGTCAGCGCCTTTAGCAGAGTCATAAGGCTGTTCATCACTTGAACAATCTGAACAATTCCTGAGCCTATCGAATGGCTCTTGAAACTAGTTGCCGTTAAGGATGTCATGGAATTTTGACATAACTGGAGCAATTCGAAAGTAGGAGGAAACAGAGCATTGAGGGAGAATCGTTCTCTAAGGCTCAAGATCCAATATTTTGCATTCAAGACGAAATTTTGAAGAGAAGCTTAGATGTAAGAAGAAACTAGCTACCGAGGGACAATCGCTGCCTTAAACTTAACATCCGATATTCTCTACGCAAGAAGAGATTTTGACGAATAATTTAGACGCGATTGGAGACAAGCCATTGAGAGACAACCTTCCTGCAAGACTCAACAGCCGGCGTTTTATGTACAATGTAGGAAGAGATTTTGTTGAGTAGCTTACCTTAGACGTAAGAAGGAACTGGTCTTTGACGGACAATCGTTGCCTGAGGCTCAAGCTTCAAGGTTTGGTTTGCATGAGTTGACTTTGGATATGGCCTCAGGAAGCATCTTAGAACTTGGAAAGGCAAGGCACTTCAAGAGCACTTCTTATAGAAAGGCACTTTGATAAACATCGGATCTCAACAGAAAGGATATGAAGTACAGCAAAAAAACTTGAATCCTCACGTAAATGTAATTTCCTTCACAAAGAAACAAAAGAACAAGTGACATAAAAATTTCAAGCAAATGATAAGAAAGCTAGACCCTTTGTCCGCATCGGCATTGAAAAGAAGCACATCCTGAATCAGAAGAGCCCATTTTGCTTTGTTACAAGATTTCCATGGACGTGGGATACCAGACCAAATGCTTCATCATTCATACTTCTCCTGCTGATGTTCCTTAATTTTATCGTCAATTCACTTGCAATTCTTTGGTTTAACAAGACAGCAAAACAGTGGGCTTTAAGCAAGATGAAATGCATTTCACAACGGAGAACAAATGATGTTAACTTTCCAAATGGCGTTGCAGCTATCCATTCACTTCAGCAACAGCCAATCGATGTTAATGAGACAAAGTTTTAACATGAAGCAGGACTTCTTAAGTGGAGCAATGCCAATGCCTCTTCTGTCATAAAGTATTCTTCTTAGCATTCATTATCTGATTATGACGAGATACAATGACAGAAATCCCCCTGGCTCACACTGTCCTACTGTCATAATTACATCGTGGTGAAGACCACACGATTTGTAAACCTTGTTAATCCCATGTACGGTGCAAATCATTTCATCCTTAAGTTGTTTTTTAAGTAATAAAGCAATGTCTCTTTATGTTTTATACTTAAACATTTTGCAAATAAAATTGTGAATTAGAATAGAACATTATGCAGTAGAACTACTTTGAAACAAAACACACACCGGCACCGAAAATGTTGCAACGGGTGTATTCAGGCGTTGAATTGAATTCCCGTTTGTCTGCGTCAGAGTCAAGTTTACATGAGCTTATTTCTTATTCACGTGAGCTTACCTACATGAGCTTATTTCTTTTTCTAATTACACTGGTACCGAAAAATACCGAAAAATACCGAAAATGGGCCTGAGTGACTTGATTATTCAGCTATGGAATATTCTTACCTGAACCAACCTATACAAAGCACTTTTTGGCAGAGGTCTTCAACAGAAACCTAAAGATCAGTGCGAACTGAGTTTTTAAAACTCTTTGTTCCCCAATTTTCTCGTTTGTACAAGAAAAGAAGCAGTTTATGGTCTGAGTTTAGTGCCAGAATACGCCTTGGCGAATATCGGTCTCATAAGCATATAGAATGAAGCCGCAAGTCATTACAAGAAACAGTTATGTTGTCCGATCACCTAAATATTAGGGAGGATTATCTCGAAAACACTGATTGAAATTAGATGAATACAACAAGATAAGTGGTAATTTGAAATATTTGGTTCAAGCGATACTCTGAGAATGTGAACAAATCAGTTTCTAACAAATTTGGTTAACTTCGCACTGCAATAGACCTTTTCACTATTCTACGAAAGAGCCTGGATCGAGCGACGTTTTTATACATTTTTATACCGGAAGTTCGATCGAGTGGCGTTAGACCTTCGATCACAATTATGCACATTCGAAAATTCTACAAAATGTAATGAAATGTCGTTCGCTCCACATTCTGTTTCAGAATAGCTAAAAGGTCTATTTCCTGCACTCGTTTGTCCAATAATCACGTTCTCAATAGCTAAAAAGTATCCTCAAAATGGTAGAATCATAAGTGTGTGAATTTGCTAAGCTTTCGGATTTCCTTCCATGATTTCAACAATCTGCATCACAGTCCAAGGGTTAGTATCAAGCACCAATGCTCTAGAGTCTAATAGACCTTTTAGCTATTCTACAAAAGAGCCTGGATCGAGCGATATTTTTATACAAATTTATACGCGAGGTTCGAAAGAGTGGCGTAACAGCTTCGATCGCAATTGTGCACATTCGAAAATTCTACAAATTGTAATGAAATATTGTTCGATCCACATTCGTTTTCAGAATAGCTAAAAGGTCTATTACAATGGCAACGAGGAATAAACAAGCAAAAAAGTACCAGTCACCAACTTGCCCGATCAATCCTTGGTAATTTTCTTATCATTGATCAAATTCGTACTAATGTACGTTGTATGCAACTGCTGCAATCTTATTGTATTCCAAAGCAATTAGAAATCCAAATGAGTTTATTTCGTTTATTAACCCTATGCAGACTATTTGGGGGAGGGATTTACAAAATACCCTTCCCAGTGAATTTTTATAGTGTAGAGTATCCCATAGAGTAGTCTGCGATTTTGAGACTCTTTTCAAAAACTGTAACACTGATTCATCGGGGCAGCACGTGATTCTACTTTCATTGTTCCCCGAAATGGATAACTTTTCATTCATAAAGTTTGCACCATTGACTCCATGCCAATCAAATAAATATTGCTGAAATTTTCTTGCGTTTTCATTTCATACATAGTTTATTGATTTTAGACGATACCATCAGTAATTGATCGTTGCGCGTTTTTACTGATGAAAAATCATGCCAGGCTTCATTTTTGAAGAAATTTGCAACATGACTTGATTCGGCATATCTTTTTATCTACCTCATAGCAGCGCATTTTGCTTCCTTCAACCTATTAATGATCAATTTTAGACTAAGATCGCTCTTCTTCGCCCAATAAATAAATGAATGCTGCCATCAGCAAAGATATAATTGATTCGAGGAAAAAATTTCAAAGTAAGAATTACATGAGTAAAATCCCTTTTACTCCGTAAATCGTGGATTAACTCCCCTGCGGCCCCCCAAACCCCTAAAGTCCAAACCGCAGATAGACTCAGAAACACTAGATATACTTTTTTGGCAGCTCTTGGGGTCGTATCAGGCATAAAATGTACTAAGCTATCGTTTGTAACTGTGATCCCCTGGGTCAGCATGAGAGGTACGTTTTGTCCTGCCATGGAAGTACCCGAGGTATCGATGACCCCAACTTTTAATGCTAAATTCAGTTTTGGTCTCCCATTGCAGGTACTTGAGAGGCCAGCTGCAGGGGTTGCCTGCCCTCAGGTCCTCTGTAGTCCTGCACAGAAGGCTCTAAGACATGGCCCTATATAAAAAACTGCTTTAACGGTGGCGACTCCTCGAGAGCCACGAAAAACTACGGAAAATACAGAAACTGGCTTAAATTAGGTGATGAGATTCTCAGGCCTACATATTTCTAAACTACCTTTCGCCACCAGATTTGGTGGCCTAACCGCCCGGGTAGGCTAGGATAGAGACAGAACTGTTGCCTGAAATTGGTGAAGCTGATTGTGGGGCCATGAAGAGTAACGGGGTAGGGAGTCGGGGCTTAATGTTTGTAGCAATAGCCAATACGACCCGTGCGGGCTTTGAGGGTAGATAGGGACCCGCTGTGGCGAGAAACCAACCCTAATAAAAGGGGTGGGCGGGAGGGGTGAACTTGTACGGCTGACTCCGAGCAGGAATGTGAACAAGTGAATAGCGTGACGCATGAGCGAGATCCCTGGACCTACTTATGGCTGCTTTATCCAGACATAAGGGAGGGGGACTGGGCCTGGTACACTTGCTGCAGTGGGGCCTGGGGCGTTAATCTTTCAGTATGTGCAATCTTGTTTCAATTCGAAGATACAATGCGACAAAGTCCGTGTGGTTTTACACCTAATTTTGCAGCATTTGCTGACTTCAACACCAAGACACATGGCATAAAAAAATACATAAGGTTGCTTGCCTTATCATGTTTACTACATTCACGGAGTTCCAAGTTTCTGACACTTTTAGTTATGAGAATAACGAGGTAGTACTTTGTGCATCCAGTAGTCTCCTCAAAATTTCAAATTGCCTGTTCTGGATAGAATTAATTGTCTTACAAGCAAATAGCCTTACAATTCAAGCATCTTTCAGTCAATGAGGCTTGACGAATATTTAGCACTTTTTTGATTAATGCAAGACTCAGTCGTGCCAAATCTTATGAAAACTTGTGTTGCATACCGCTGTTGTACTGTGATAGTGTTCTGAAGTAATTAGAAATTCACATGATTAGACGATGTGTAGTTAATTGTTTTTCAGGCAAGTAGTCATACAGTGCAACCACTTTTGTCATCGGAGAGGACTCGTAAACAGATTGTGCGTATTTGGTCACTGCATAACTCAGTCGAGCCAAATCTTATTGAAATATACGTCGTATGCAGCTGCTGTACCGTTATTGTGTTCTGAAGCAATTAGAAATTCACCTGATTATTCGATGTGTAGTTAATTGTCTTTCAAGCAAGTAGTCTTAGAGTTACATCATATTTTAATCAGAGAGAACTTGCAAATGAGTAGCGCCTAATGGATTACTGCATAACTCAGTTGTGCCAAATCTTATGGAAATATACTTTGTGTACAGCTGCTGTACTGTCATTGTGTTCTGAAACAATTAGAAATTCACCTGATTATACGACGTGTAGTTAATTGTCTCTCAAGCAAGTAGTCTTAGAGTTACATGATATTTTAACCAGAGAGTACATGCAAATTAGTAGCGCTTAATGGATTACTGCATAACTCCTCGGACAAGTTCTTATGGAAATATGCGTTGTATACATGCTGTACTGTTATTGTGTTCTGAAGCAATTAGAAATTCACCTGATCATACAGCGTGTAGTTAATTGCCTTGAAAGCACTAATCTTAGAGCTAAATCTCAACTCAATCATGCCAGATCTTATGGAAATATACGTTGTATACAACTGATTTACTTTTCAGCGTATTCCTGAGCAATTACTTCAATTCATGAAGTGTACTTGATTGTCAATCAAGCAAAGTATGAGAGTTAGATTAGGGTCGATCGAGAATCATTAATAAAGGAAATCTTAGACCCATACAGTCTTTGTCTTAACTTTTATATAAACAGTTCCAGATTCATCCGAGATATGTTACTTGAAATGAAATGATAGATGAGAGGAATGCCACACGAAGTGTCATGGAAGATAAATGCACAATTGGCCAGCAAATTTTTGGCTGGATGTCTCCTTGAGGTGCATTTTGCTGCCAGTGGAAAATGACGAAAACTGCTAATCTTTGTTATCCTGCAAATGGAAATACTGTTTCATGAGATGAGTTAGTTTAAAGTAGGATTAACTTATGACTTGAACTCATCATTAGAGAGCATTGTTCCTTAGACTCAAGATCTTTGCAGCTTGTTTGATTTCGAAGTTAGTTGTAAAGAGTTAATCATGCTAATCTCTTCCATTGCATATTGCGACATGTGCTCTATGCGACCACTTCTAAACGAGGTGCGTCATGGCACAGCTTGCCTATCCACAACCACGCTTTTAATTGGAAAGAAGCTTAAAAACTGCTAGATTTCGGAATAAAGAAAAGTTTAAATAAGAAAATGCAAGCAAAAAGCTACAAAGCTTAACGATGGAAAGTTGTGGATATCTTTTAGAATTCCATCAAAACACCTTTCCAATTGTTTTAACTATCACGGGAGTATGCAATGCAATATTTTCACCCATCACAGTATGCCTTAATGCCTTTCTTATGGCCTCTTTTGTTGCAACAAAACAAGTGAATCTTAATACTACCAACTTTCTGATTATGCTTCTTTGTTTGTCAGACTTGATAAACGGAGCAGTGTCAATGCCTCTTTTGGCGAGCATTCTCCTAAGCGATCACGGCATGACAAGATGTTTCAGGTTCGCGATTGTTAGATTGACATTCTACCTTTTCAGTTTCACATCGGCAACAATAACTGTTCTGATTGCTATTGATCGATATTTGAACATGGACCCGCACCTAGAAAGACATTCATGGCTGCACAAAGCTTTCCAGAAACCCAACATTTATTATCTCTTGGCCTTTGTGGCTACTATTTTGCTTTCCTTCTCTTTGGTTAACATGATGATAGGCAGAGAACAGCCACTTATCTTTGGGTTGTTGATAATGGCCAATGTCATCTTAATCACATCGGCTGTATCAGTCGTTGCAACTCTGTACGTCAAGGGATACATTCGAATCCGCAAGTTTACAGAAGCAAGTCCAATCTACAGAGAAAGGAATGGTAATGCCACGAGACCTCAATATGTGCGTAATTTGTACAGGAGTGTATTGGTGTTGGTTTCGGTAATGATGCTGATCTATGTGCCATTATGCATAGCAACAATAGCTTTAATGATTGATGCGTTTATTGGATCGGACAATATAAATCAGGTTACCTATTCGATTCATGTTTCAACCACTTTGCTGCTTTGTATAAACTGTACCATTAACGTCCTTGTCATATTTTGGTTTAACAATGATGCAAAGCAGTGGGCTCAGAGCAAGATACGATCCTGTTTCTCAAAGAGAACCAGAGAAACTGCAAACATTTCTAATGATGTCGGAATTGCAGGTGTAGCTCAGAATCAGCCAGTTGCCTTAGTTAGACTGTAGAAACATCTGTGTAGACACAGTTCTTTGGAAACTTACGTGATTTTGACATGGCTGGCGAACAATAGAGGTGCTCTCTTTGAGGCAACCTTATTTTGCCTGTTTTCTACCATAAATCAGCAACCAACTGTCAGATTGAATCATGCAACGTCTCAAACTCTAAGTTGAAGCGTGACCTATGCATCTGTGTAAAAACTGATATGATTGAATATGCAGCTCCTCCACAGTAGCAACACAAACGGAGTACAATTATTTTGCAACACCTTGTATAAGAACCTAATGAGGCTGACTTGGAAAATTGTACGTCATCATAAGCGGGCTTTTACTGTGTTCAAATAAGTGAGCTTTTTAGGGCCTGTTCATATGGAGAAAGTTTCCCCGGCATTTTCCTGTTTCACCGGGAAAATCGTTCAGACGAGATAATATTCTTTCACCTTTCATATGACAAAAGTTTCCCCGGCAAGCCGTGATAAAGAACAATAGCACTTTGTCTATGGCGCCAAAGAATTAACCATAAACAAAAGTGATTTCCCCGCCTAGCTGGCTGTTCATCTTCAAGCATCATCTACTGTATCTCCTGCAACAAATGTAACATCTTGTATATTGGCGAAACCTCCCGACAGCTTAACAACAGATTTGGCGAGCACATGAGGAATGTCAAGCACAAAATTCACCTGAAGGAAGAACATGAGAATGACCCTGATAGCAATATTTCAAAACATTTTAATTTGTCAAACCATTCCATTGAAGACATGTCAATTCTTGGTCTCCTCTTCGCTCCTACAGACAGCACTAAACGCAAAACATTGGAAAAGCGCATCATTTTCAGACTTGCTACACTTCATCCTGCTGGACTTAACAAACAATTTAATTACTTACAGTAGCTTTCTCATAGCATTACTCTTCTTTTCTATACTAGCTCTTGTTTTATTATTTTCATTTTATTTTGTTAAGCTCGGGGTTACACTTCTTATCCCTGTTGCGTCACCACTATTCCTTTGCATTCGAATTCTATCTTTCGAATCTCTTCTTCCTTTACTACTATCGTTCTACTAATCTTACTTCACTTGATAACGGGCTTAGCTCGAAACGTCGTGTTTCAGAACAACTCTGCTCAAGGTACGATTAATTTTATTCTTGAATGTTTTATTTTATAGCTTGGAAAATGTGTTCATATGAAAAAATATTTCCTCAGCTAGGGGAGAATCCCAGTAGAATTCAAGCGAGATCTCGGTTATTCGAAGAAATGTTTTCTCATGTAAACGCTTGTGATATGTGGTATCGCTATATGAGGCGGGATCTCGGTTGAACGATTTCCCCGGTGAAACGGGAAAATGCCAGGGAAACTTTCTCCATATCAACAGGCCCTTAGAGTGCAACACGATAAGGATGCTTCGGGTAAGATAGGAATCAAATGTTTAAGCCGACTTTGCTCGTTGCTAATAGCCGGAAAATTTCAAAGCCTTATTTTCTCGGACCAATCATACTGCAAAAAGCTAAGAAGACAGAAGAAACTTGTAAAGGTTTTCCTAATTAGATTTTTCTTAACCATTCCTAATTTCCTAATACCTTCATGAAACCAAACCTTGACAAAAGACTGCTTGAAATTTCCCGAAATTTTTTTGCAGTTATCTGCTCGCCAGATTTTTTGGTATTCTCAGCTCTATTTCTGAGACAAGCAATTCTATTGTGTTAGTTTTTCACGATGGTATGTAAACGTTTGAAAAAGAATTGAGCATGGTAGCTTTGTTCCCATGCAAATCCTATGCATCACTTTGCTATTTGTTATCCAAAAGATGAATGATCGTATCAGCAAAGAAATGTTCGCATCTACGTTAGCCATTGACTCGCAAATCAAAGTTTCAGTTTTGAACATTAACCACGTACTTTCTGGTACACTGCCGGAAAAACGAATTATGGTCTGTTTGTTACATGAAGATGTCACCTGCAATGCCAGCAAGTAACTAGAAACGAAGTGCCTTGCAAAGAAATTTTGCGTTAATGCAAATCTGAGGTAACATCTAATTGTAGACTAATTTCAATTTGTTTTTCTCATTCAGTGCATCTTTTTATGGAGATCTTTGCAAGGAAATCTATTAGCTTGGTTGATAACGAGGTAATCACACTGCATGCAAGTGCTAGCTGTGCACAGCTGCTGTAATCCCACTGTTTTTATTGCTGAATTAGAAATCTGCTTGAATTTACGAAGTGCAGTTAATTATCTTCCAAGAAAGAGTCTTATGTCCAACTTCAATCAGTGAAGACAAAACAGCGCATAAAGGACAAGAAGGTTGCTTCATCACTCGTACCACTGAAAGTTGAATGCGTGGGCACATCCAGTGTTGTGTTGTCTCTCCTCTCGATCATATCAGTTTTAACAAAACATGCAGTTCACATCAAATGAAACTTTACGACGATTCTGAAGTCAGTGATTGTAGGAATTTGTGGTTTCAAGTTCTCCAGGATTTGCTTCATTGCTTAGATGGTCATGCCAAAAGTTACAAAAAGCTTGCCACATTAAGAATTTTAACAAAACTTGGATTTAAATACGCTCGAGGACAGTAGTTGCAGACAAATATCTAATTCATGGTAAACGTTAAGTTATTGTGACAGAGGACTGCTCTACGCTATACAGTGTAAAAATTTGCTGATTGACTACTTCCTTGCAGCAATATCATTTCCAATGAAGCTTAAATGCTTAGTGTATTCTAATTTGGCATCTTAGTTTATTGATTCTCAAAATCCATTTACATTTCTGGGACTATTGTCTCACGTCGCGCTAAAGATTTTGTTTCACGAGCTCAAGCTTTGGTTAGCTCTCTACTGAGACTGCTTCTGCAAGATCCTTAACGACCCTGTTCAGCAAACGAGGTATACAATGCAATGATGTTAGATTGTGGCCCCCTTCCAGTAGTATATCAAAGTAGTTTTCCATTTGTTTCAACTGTCATGGGCCTCAGTAGCGCAATATTGTCGCCAATGACGGTATGCTTCAATGCCCTGCTCGTGGCCTCATTCATTGCTACGAAACAAGTACATATCAATACAACGAACTTTCTTATAATGTGTCTGTCTATATCAGACTTCCTAAATGGAGCTGTGCCAATGCCTTTACTTGCAATTTTCCTTCTCAGTAATGATGCTGCTGGAAGATGTATTGGATTTAAGATTACGCAAGTAACAAGTGGCTGTCTTGGTTTTGTCTCTGTGTTCCTCACAGTCTTAATTGCAGTTGACCGATATCTAAACATGAATCCAAATCTTGAGAGAAGTTCAAGATTTTACAAGGTCTTCCAGCCACCCTATATTTACTATGCTATAGCCTTTGTAACTACTAGCATGCTTGGTTTATCGATCGCCAACACATTTATGGCCAATGCAAAGTCATCCAACAATTTTGGGTTGCTGGTAACTGTCAATGTCATTTTACTGACGATTGGAGTCTGTGTCGTTGCAACTTTGTACATCAAAGGATACATTCGAATACGCAAGTTCACAGAAACAAGTTCAATCTACAGAGAAAGAAGTGGTAATGCCACGAGACCTCAATATGTGCGCAATTTATACAGGAGTGTCTTGATATTGGTAGTTTTGATGACGGTCATCTATGTGCCACTATGCATAGCAAGCATATTTGTTTTGATCCCTTTGTTTATTAAATCAAGCCATGTAAATCGGGTTGCATATTCGATGTTTACTTTAACTGTTTTGCCTCTTTACATGAATTGTGTCATTAATGCATTCGTTATACTTTGGTTCAACAATGTTGCAAAACAATGGGTCCTTAGCAAAATGCGATGCTGTTTCTCAAAGGGAAACAGGGAATCTGCGAACATCACAAGCCATATTAGAGTCACAAGTGTAGCCCAGAATCAGCCGATTGCCGTTGTTACGCAAGTTCTTAATTCTTTGTAATATCAGAACTTATTTCTTGCCTGACTACACGTGAGCAATCAAAGACAACATGAACGTAAAGCAATCCCGATAAAGTCAATGTCTCCGTACTTTGTTTGTACAGCAAGATGAACAAAGGCCTGTGTGATGGACATAGACTGTGTCCACTGTTCAAATCAAAGATCAAAGATAGATTAAGATTTGGCAGGATCCAATAGTGAGTATTTGATATGCAGATGAAACAAAATTGTAAATAGGTAACACCGACTGTCCTTTATCAGTTTGTATGGCTACTGTCTTAGCCAACAATAAGTAAGTGTATCGTTAAGGCTCTAAGGTGTCTTCAACACGTTGGTGCCATCCATAATTTAATTTGGTTTTTTACTAAGGAGAGGTAAACAATTATGTGCATACTCTGTCCTTCGGCTAAGTTCTGTTGTCTTTTTTCTGGCAAGCGTTTCGACCATCCTTGACGCCTGAAGAGTATAACAGAACATTTTAGATCTTCATACAAAGAGATAACTTGCTTGCTGTATAACGAATAGACTGTTATCAGTTTATTAAAATGCACAGAAACTTTTATGTAATGACGATGTAATGATGTAATGATGATGTAATGATTTAGTCATATCGCAAAAGTGGTCAAATTTGAAATTTCTTTTATTTGTGATTTTAGAAAATGCCGTCAAAAACTTGCAGCAATGCTTACCTTACGAATTAACTTGATGTCAGAAGTGATTTTCATGTAAGGGTGCGAAATTGTAGAATGCTCTTTCAGTGGAAGTCAAATGATCAAAATCTTATAATAAATTTAGAAAGCATATCAAAAATATCACCAGTGAATGTTGATTCTCTCTTATGCCATATATAGCATTACTTTAATTCTGTAGTTGCTTCTCAGGGGCGGATCCAGACGGAAAATTGAGTGAGGCACTGATGCGAGCACGAAGCGTAAACAACACGGGGATCCGGGGGCGGGAGCCCCGGAAAAAATCGTTGGGGCCACGCCCTTCAGATCGCCGGAAAACGCCCCTATTGGATTAAAGCTAGCAGAGTTGAAGTCTTAGCAACATACCCTACTGAGAAAGCCTGTAGTAGCACTGTAGCACTGTCTTTTGGCTGGCAAGCAGCGCCTGTCCTCCACGTCCATGGGCCTAGATTTATTTAGGCCCACGAAAAAGAAAGCATTTTGCAATGATACTCAACTTCCTGGTACAGTTTTTAGAGCTTGAGCATCTTTCAGTTCATAATTATTTAAATTTGTCTGTTTGCGTGTTCCAAGATCCACTGCACAATAAATTTTGTCATCTTTGTTTGCTTGCGTCTTGCAATAATGCCATCCCGCTCCACTCCATTTCGATTAGCATTTCAAATTATTGAGTTGAATTGACTTTGCAAATTCATGTTTTGGCACCATTGGTCCGCACTTCCTGTTGAAATGGGGCATCAGGAGATTCTCTTCCATTGCCCAAGTGAGTTCTTTCCGCAAGGAAGTTCAGAAAACAATCAACTGAGGCAAACCAATAGAGTTCACTTATAAAATTTGCAATTGTATCATCATAAAATAAACAAGCGTCTGAAGACAATCCCGATGCTTTATTGACCAATCAAATCAAACTAATAGAAACCATCACTTGTGTACAATGCTCCTGTGCATGGCTACTCCAGGAGTATGGCCACTGATCAGTGAGTATGACGAGCTAACATGGCCAGGTTCAGAGCCTCAATCGCAGCCTTGATATTTCATTTTTCAAAACGAGATAGTCCACTTGGATGACAATCAAATGTAAGATTTAAAGTAGTAAATGTCTGAAATTTTGAATGAGTTCTGTGCCTCAGATAACTCAGCCTGGATCCGCCCCTGCTTTTTGTAGGTGGGAATTACTTAGTCTTTTGTAGGATTGCCTTTCAGATTTGCCTTTGTGCAGATTTGCCTTTATGAAATGAAACTGGTAGTATAATAATAATAAATGCAAATGCACTACCTCTATATAAGGTACAGCAGCAATACAAGATGACAATCAAATGTAGTAATTAGTTCATTTTTTGATGACAATGTTTTTATTGTTACCCATCCTTCTAAAATTCGAGTTATTTGCTACAGCTCAGAAAGCAGATACCAATCTTTTTTCCATGGGGGTGACTCAATAAAATGTGAACTCAGAAACTCTGTTAAACATGACAAAATTATCTACCGCTTTAAAGGGTGTGGTGTACCCAAGTGGCCAGGCCACAGCTAGTGCTAGGTGAATCAATAAAAAGAGTTCCTGTTTCACAGGTTATGGCTCACTGAATATGGAGACCATGATGTCAGCAAATCTTTTGTTTAAAGTAAATGAACGGAGATATATCAACATTTATCTAAATATAGCACAAAAGAATGACATGCACCACTTATTTTCCTATTATTTCATTATTTCCATCAGTCAAGAACATCAAGTACAATCTCGGGGGGGGGGGGGGGGTAACTAATCCTAGTTTTGGATGGGGACGTGTCATTTTAGTTCAAAATTTTGACCTAACATGTCTGAAAAAATGTGACTCATAATTCCACAAAGGGGATGAAAATGTGACCCATAATTCCGCCAACACGATGAAAATTGGCCCATAATTCCACACAGGAAAGAGCATCCCTCTTGAACACAGCAAAATTATCAAAGAAGTCTTTGACGTCCTTTGCCAAAGGGGCTCAATATTACACACTTCATATACCAATACTGGACAAAGACTGACATTTGGTCGCAATCTCATCAAAATCACTCAATTCCAAGAGCATTGAAAGTGGGCCAACTCCCACAGTCAAGTGTTAGCACCCACAAAAATTTTTCTGTCTTTCATGGCTCAAGAACTCTCATCCAATTTTGAAGAATTCTTGAAAATTCTTGAGAATTATTGTCACGTTTATGTGCGCCAGGCCAGCGCAAAGGCATGCACTGAAAATGCAGGCTACAGCGCCCTATGTGTACAACAAGGCGTCATTTTTTAGGGTCTATTGTGTATTCAGCTAGCTACAAGTTTGTCAAACAAATGACAAAACAAGAGGACACGATTCACTCTTTACATTGCTTAAAATGAACTGATGAGCCCATTATGATCGTCAACATTATCAATACTTTGGAGGTTAAGATGTTATTTAAGGTGCATTTCATGTTTTCACCTAACAAATGCTTTATCGCAAATTCAAAGTGATCATTTCTAGTCAAAACGAATTCAAATGAACTTTGTATACTCACTGAGATTTAAACTTGGTTTTGATCTCTCTGTGCTCTGGATGCAAGGCGCCTCTGCCATCATCTACATGTTGACCAAACAACAGACCGCATTTTGAATAGTGGTTGTTGTTGCGATTACCGTAAAATGTCATGACTTTCAAGTTGGTTTCCTCAAAAAGATCCTTCGTTTCCATGGAAGCTAACCACAAAATTTACTCGAATAAGATGACATATGGTCAAACAACGACAGCAACCAACTTTTATCAACATTATTGCGACATTGCATCCAGATACAGTCCAGCAGTCCAGCTGAACACAAGAGAGAAAATAGAGCAAAACCGAGCCATAAAGCCAACCGAGCCGTAGCATTGACTCTAAGTTTGAGATGTATTTGAGCCTTGGTATGCGAGATCTTACATAAAGTGGATTTTGATGATGCCATGATGATATGAAGTAGGCCTATGTTCGAGCTCGAACAACGAAGGTAAGCCAAGTGAAGAGACCCAGCTACTTACTGGATGCATCAACCATAGCTTCATAATAACAATAAGAATTGATTCTGCTCATTTTATTCAAAGCCAGGCACTGAATGGCTCACTGATGCAAAGACATTTCCTCACAATTCAGAAATCCAAAAGAACTTTTAGGGGCCGTCCAAAAATCCGTTTTGTCATAGATAGCGGAATTTGGCCGCTAACTTCAGATACCCCCTCCCCCCCTCCGCTTAATGGACATGCAAAATTTAGTATTTACCTATGTTGCTAAATGTTTCATCGCGATCGTTAGAAACCTTCAACTGTTAACAAGGAGAACTTCTTCTTAGGCTGTTTCTGTCTCCTCTTTGCGTTATCCAGTGTTGAAACTTTGCAAAATATGATTGAAAACATTGTTAGGCTCCATTCCTTCACGCTTAGCGGATTAGTAATAAACCCCCTCCCCCCGTAACGGCCAAATTCCGCTATCCGTGACGAAATTGATTCTCGGACGGCCCCTTATTTTGAAAAATACTGTAGCCTATTTTGAAATCCAATCCAATTTTGGGGTATAAAGTTACTAGCAAATGTCATCACTTCATGTCCCTAGCCAAAGTCTTGGGTGCCACCAGCCCTGGGGTGCAAAGTAAGTTTTGGTTTCTAAGTAATTTTTGTTTTTCCAGTTCAGCTGATAAAGATATTTATATTTTCTTGGTTCATAGGAGAAAAAAGAACCCAAACTCAGAGATTTTCAAAATGAGGCTACTTTCTCTTGATTTGTGGAGTTATGACACACCATAACTTTTCAGTTGTTGTTACAGTCAAAGGCAAATGTTCCTCTTCTGGTTTCAACAGAAATCAATGATTGAAATCAATATATTGACTAATTGATGGGTAAAATCTAAGCAGTTGTTTGAAGAGCAACCTTTCTCGTCAGCAGCAATGTGTCTTGAGAATGATACCCATAATTCCACAAGTTTCTCCAAATAATACCTATAATGTCGCACTTTTTGGAAAACAAGTACCCCTAAATAATGGCACATCTCCGGTATCTCAAAACTATTAAGTCACCCCCCCTGAGAGTTCAATAGGTTAGTTTTAGGTATATCCAGTGCCTAGCTAAGCTGCTTTTAACCCTGTTGACTTACTTTAATGGTACACATGTACAAATCTACTTTACATCCTATCTTACAGAAATCAGCCATTCTGTTCAAAAGTTAAGAAGGATTTTCTTGTGAAAGCCTCTTCAAGAAACCAGCAAAACGTGTCCAGAATATGTAGGATTTAATTTTCTGATATTTCAGCCTTACTTTGACCTCCCAACAGTGATATTTGCATGCTTTAGTGCGTGTTGTCACTGGATTCCTTTCATGGGATTCCCTCCCAGCAGGACAGAATAAATAGGCCTAAGTGAGTACATGTGAGTAAGATCATGCTAGGGAAGAAAAACAAAGAGTTTTTGTCTCATCATTTTGACTGGTCTTGGCAAGTTTCTGGAAGAGACTTTCAGCAGAAAATCTCACGTATCCACAAGAAGAATCTTCGAATAAACCAGGGAAATGTTACTGAAGCTTATTGAACATTCAGTATTGCTGAGTCAACAAAACATTTTCAATGCTCTTGCTTTGTTACTCATGGGAATTCAACAGGGATCCTTTTTTCAACTCACCCGTTAAGTTTAATGGCAACCCTTGTTAAGTTTTAATGTCTGAAGATGGCCCTCCAAGCAGTTAGTTGTATCTTAGCCCTTCAACAAAGTAAAATATGAAGACATTTCATTTATAATATCATTAAACTAAACTCATTCTAACCTTGTCATCTAATTTTCCGTGCTAAAATCTATGAAACTGTCACTTATTCTTAAGGTTACTGTAACCCTTCAGACAAAAAAATTCTCGATTTTTCGTTCTTGACATAATCTGGTGGTACAGTATAAGCATTTGAGTACCATTCAAACCAACTCACTTCCAGAAATAGCCACATTATTGGGAAATTTGAGCATTTTAAAAGAAGCAGTCCTGTTTCTTGAAAATTGCGGGAAAAGAAATTACGGGATTAAAGTAACCTTGCTTGACCTTGCAGCTGCATCCATAACATCCCGTGCTGCTATTTGATGGCATAACTCTTTTAAAGACCGAGCTTAAGCTTTATTGCTTGACCTTTGCGGGTTTTGGTGTAAACTTTCATGCATAATCGTTTCTCCTGCCTTTTTTGCTTCATTTTGATAAAAGCCTTATTTCTCCAAACAGGATTCTGGGGTACTGGTGGGTACTAAAAAATCTTTGTGTACCCAACGCGCCAACCAAATCGGTTGAAACTTGGCCAACAGGGTCACAAGGCATGTAGCTACGAAACCGTGTCAGGGATTTTCAATAGATCCACTGGTCTGATTTTTACAAAAGGCTTGAAACTTAAAACAGACATTTCAGACATCGACACAAAATTAAAATAGCATAATTTCTAGACAGTACAATTCATCAAAATTTCGTGACACGGTTTTGCAGTTCAGGACCTTTAGTCATTGGTAAATAAATGGTTATGGCCCTACAAAACGAACATCATAATCAACAGAGCAACGATAAGGAAGAAAACAAAGGTTGTTCGCAATTTTACTGTTACCATTACTGTAACCATACGCTGCTACCTGTGCTTGAGCTATGGGTTTATACTTGCTTGGTAATTACTTACTAGTAGTCAGAATGGTAAGGCCATATAAGACAAAATATATTTAGAGAGCAAAATCCGCGTTTAATGATAAACATTAATTATGATATTTATACTTAAAGCTACTTTTTCCTGAAAATAAAATAAGCATAAGTGAAGTCACGAATCTGCGCTAATCGAAGAATGGTTTTTTTCTGATCTCTTATTAAGATCATGTATAACCAAGCTTCTTTGTCAGATATTGGCAATGCAATGCAGTAACTCATTAGTAGCCTCTTTGAACTAAGTAAAAATCTCCTTGAAGATAAATGCAGGCTATCTTTATGCTGTAAGAAGTCTCTATAGTCTCAGTAACATGATGGCTTTGTCAAAAATGCAAGTAAAAGGTGTCAAAGGACACATTTTGATAGCAGTTTTATATTAACTGAAATGTACATATCCTTTTAAAACATTCATTATACAGTACATACATACATACCGGGAGACCCAGAAAAAAGTGACCCGACGCGATCCGTTATAGAAAAACAACTAAGAGGACGATTGAGATGATTCAAACGTAGTTCTGTCGCTGAAAGACTACGCTACATTATGAGTATTCTTTGCGATTTTGTTAATCACGGTAAATTTCCAGAATTAAGGACTTCGAGGAAATTGGCGAGCTTGAAATCGGGAAAAATTCGTCAAAAACAGGCGACCGATTTACAGCCATTTCAGACCTTCAAACAAGGAGGAACATGCTTTCTTTCAGGCTGGGAATAGGCAACTCATTCGAAAATTTTCAAAGCAAGATTATTGTCCCTGGGTATCTAAAATATTCTTGTCTCAATGGACGAAGATACTCCTGAAAATCCATGAGCTATGAGGCAATACCAAATGCTTAAGAAGCTTTCGACTAAAATGCCTATTCCCAGCCTGAAGTAGAGCACGCTCCTCATTTTCTTCATGATGTGAAGTGGCTGTAAATCGATTCCCTGTTTTTGGCGATTTTGTCACGATTTCAAGCTCGCCATTTTTCTCGAGATCCTTAATTCTGGAAATTTACCGTGGTTAAAAAATTGTGAAAAATACTCATAATGTAGCGTAGTCTTTCTGTGACAGAACTACGTTTGAATCACCTCAATCGGCCTCTTAATTGTGTTTCTATAACGGTTCGCGTCGGGTCACTTTTTTATGGGTCACCCGGTACGTACATCAGGAAGGATGGAAAAGTGTGTTACGTTCTCTCAACCCTTCAAAGGACAAGTCCGGGGTCGGTGTGATTGTTGCTATGATAAAGGATTACATTGTTTTAAATGGAGATTCGTACTATTTTCCAACTTTTACTCTTCCTTCTCTATGAAATTACATATTTCAGTCTGTGAAATGAGCGAAGCTACGTCGTAAACGCATAAGATCATAGCAAGAAGATTACAGCCATAGAGTCGTCAATCTTACTTCTAAACAGAGGCATCCTCTTTATAGCGTACTGTTACAAAATTGCGACGACATTTGGCGAAAATTATGACAAAATTGGCAAACTTACAGCTGTGGGGGATGTCAAAACTTGAAAAGAAATCACAAGTGGCTTACAGTTGGTAAGATCGCTTGTTTGAATCAATTTCATGGACGCTGGACTTTCTATTTAAAAGCATTCATGCCCGAGAAAGGATGCTGCGAGTTTTTAAATGCTGTCGTTGCTGCTAAGTTGATTTTCCGCTTCAAATCCCAGTTGTTCCGAAAAGCCTATAGCTACACCTTTCATGATTTCTTGTAGCTTTCTCACTTGATGCTTTGCAAATGAAACTAACGCCCAAGATTGGATCGGAACGTCTAGATCAAGATCACGTTGAGAGAACTTTTAGGAAACGAAAAATAAACGTCTGCCTGAAAGCTCGAATTCCTACTTCAAATATTTTCAATCGATTCTTGGAACTTTCTCTCTACATATCAAATTATAGCTGTTATTGGCCCATGCAATAGCCTATGAAATAAAAACGTGAGATGTACTGTTCCATTTTTCAGTTGCAACAAGGAAAATTAGGCTAAGAGAATGCTTACAGAATAGGTTCAACAAAGTGAACAGGACCAAAGGAGTAAAAATAGGACCAAATGCGATGTGAATGAAGTGATTAAAATTGGGAAATTTATTGTATAAAGCATGCAGCAATAATAGAATATTACAGTTTCGTTTCACGAAAATTGTCTGGATGTTGTTGAGCTGTAGGCACAGTCACTACATCATTTGCAACGTTTACAGCTTTTCTCATCTTTCCGACGAATCCACATTTCATTTTGGTAAGAACCCATTGCCTTGCAGTCTCGTTAAACCAAAATATGACAAGAGAGTTGACACTAAAATTTAGATAAATCAGCATGCAAACTAAAAGATAGATGGTGGATGCAACCACATAATCGTTAGGTGACCCCAAAAAATAGACGAGTGACACTACTATGCTAACTAAGCAAGTGGGTGCAGTCATTGAAATATTTAGGATAACTAGTACCAACACACTTTTGTATAGTTTACGCACATACTCTGGCCTTGATCCTCTGCCATTTTTTTCTCTGTATATTGGACTTGCATCTGTGAAATTGCGGATCCGAAGATATCCTTTGGCATACATAATTGTCATAGCGCAGACAGCAATGAGTGTCAAAGCTCCAATTGCAGCGTTCAGAACTGCATAGTGTGTTGATTGGATGCTGGAGGTGAACATGCCAGTCACCGAGATTAAAAGCGCAAAGAGGGTCAATGCCAAAAGAAGAAGGTAGATGTAAGGGCTTTGAAAGAGATTGGCCAATCTGGGACGTCTCTCTAAATTTGGATTCATGTTCAAATATCGATCAATTGCGATCAAAAATGTTGCAGAGCCTGACAGTATATTGAAAAAGCTACTTGAAATCTGCCCAATGCGAAAACTCCTGCACGCTTTTACATCCTCAATGTTGAGAAGAGAGCTGGAAAGAAGAGGCATTGATATTGCTCCATTTAAAAGATCAGACAAACTAAGGCATGTTATCAGGAAATTAGACGTGTTTTGATGAACTTGCTTTGTCGCAATAAAGGAGATGATCAACAAAGAGTTCAGGATGATGGTGACAGGTGAAAATATTGCCATAGTAATTCCAATGATGGGTTGCACAAAAGAAAAACTGACTTGAATGATCTCAGCAAGAGCTCCACAATTCCCCATCTTTCGATAAATTTTGTTTCTGTGCCTGATTCTTGGTTAACTCCGTGTTGCTATCGATGACTTTCTATGATCTGCAATGAATCTTGATATCCATGGGTACTGCTCGTGTTTCTGAATGTTTGAAAATTTGCGCGCTGATGTAATAGAAGTTTTGCAAGCGGTCGTTTAAAAGTGCTTTATATATTGTAAGTATATAATACCATTGATACCTCAATATATATATATATATATATATTACTGTAAATTGTCATGCAATGATAGCAGTTGGCTTTGGAAAACGAAGAAGACAGGTCTTGTCAACAATGAAGCATCGGTGTAGCCTTTTAAAATTGACTGTCGATCATGAGTTAAAATACTTGTAATCTAGCTAGTCACTCAAATCAAATCAATTCCTTGCAAATAATTTGGAAAACATCTCACAATTTCGAAACAAATCCAAGTTATCAATAGAGCTTGAAGTTTCATCGGTGGCATGGTAAGCCCAGGCAAGATGTGTTAACTTGACTCCCAGTCAATCAGTCAATTTTCCTAAGAAATTAAAGAATCACTAATCATATGATCATTTCCCGATTTCACTGCTGATTATGATAATTCCTCTGTCTGTAATCTAGGCAGATGTTCTGAATTTTCCAAGCAACTGGAAATTGTGTATGCTTCTACTTTAAACATTTAAGGAGAACTGGTTGCTTCTTTGAGTAATAAAAAGATAAATACATTTTTCATCATAGTGCAAATTATTTATCTCATTTCTCCCAAGTCACAAGCTGTGTTTGAGACATGCTTAAATTATTAGCTTTTAATAAGGCAAAGGCTGAATTTTCTGCGCGTACAAAGTATTTCAGCAGCTGTTCCTATCTACATTGTTGAATCTTGTATTGGTTGAGTTATAAGACAACACGTTTGGGGTTTGAATGATAGGTATGCGATCACGATTCAAACTGAAATGATTACCCATGATAATTTAGGGCAAAGGTTAAGATCAGTTATCACCTAGACTAAGAAATTTGGAATGTGCTGGATAGGGGTTTGTGTGGGAATGACAATTACATGTTCGATGATTGTTTATGATTTGCTTATATTCCATAAAGTTTTAATAAATTTTTGCAACTGTTTGCTAAGCGATATATTTCAATTTCTACAACAGACATTGAAAGAAGGTGATCGTTTGATATCAAATCGCATAGAGTACAAGGGGTGCTGTGAGGGAGTTCTTGAACAGACAGACAATTCTTGACGTTTTATCCTTTCAGATGGAACCATTACAGTAAAAGCTCTATTTAGCCCCTTTCTCCGCTAAGGCCTCTGTCCAATAAGCCCTTCCCCATTAAGGCGAAATTTTGAATAAGCCCTCTCCTATTAACACTATCTGGGCGTTATGAAGCACTCAATGGCTGGAAGCCTGCTTAGTACCATTGCTATGTTAGATATTGCAACCTAATTTGGCAAAATGGTTGTTCATCACGTAAGCAATAAACATTTGAAACAACTTTTAAATTAGCGATGTCGTTGTTGTTGGTAGAGCATGAAAACCATTATGATAACCATTATGATGCTATATAATGTCATATAAATGGAAGAATGCTAAAAGCTTATTAAGCTTGACTTTAGGCTTGTTTGAAACAGTAGGCTAAACTGGACCAATTTAGAAAGATTTATAGAGATGCAAAGTATGATTTTCACACAATGTGGCTTGGAAAATTGGTTTCCATGGAAGCAAGACTAAAATACAATGTCCAAATTGTTACACTTTATGCTAAATGATAGAAAGTTAAACTTACTAAACATCGGTGGCCTTCTGCGTACATCAAACGCAGTGTAAATAAAGCAATACTAAATAAAGTAAATAAAGTAAATGATAGACATTTGTAGTGCTGCTGACGTTAAAAGATGCTTTGATGTCCATTGTTAAATAAGTCCCATAGGGGTCAATAGCGCTTTTAAGATATATTTCTCCTAATATCTTTTAACTTTGTATTGATCCTCACATAGTGGAGGTTGGCTTGATATTGGTAAGAGAGATAACACTTGGGCGTACATAATCTCTACCAACAATCGCAGCACCGCTTACATTGTTTATATTTTCCTTTCTCCCCATCAGGAAAGTACATTGCATCCTTATTAGAGCCCATTGTTTAGCAGTCTTGTTAAACCAAAGTATAACGAGAGAATTTGTAATGCAATTCAAGAAAAGTAAAAGTCCAGCAAAATGAAGAATCGTATGTACGACCATTAAATTCTTTGAGCCAATCAGAATGTTGACTGTAACTGCCATTTGGGCAAAACATAAAGGCACATATGCCAGCATCATTGTGACAACCAAAACCAAAACACTCCGGCATAAGTTACGAACGTACTGTGGCCTCGTCGCGTTGCCATTTCTTTCCTTATAGATTGGGCTTGCATCCGTAAAATTACGAATGCGAATATATGCTTTGGTATATAGGACAGCCACTGCACATATTCCAAGTGTTACCATTAAAGAGTTCAGAAATATCATACTCGCAAACTGCACAGATTTGATGTCCACTGTAATGGCATATGTAATGGTAATGGAATGGATTAGTAGTCCGATTGCAATGAATATAACAAGATAGTAAATTTTTGGTCTTTGAAAGACTTTTGCACATCGAGAAGATCTCTCTAAATTTGGATTCATATTCAGATATCGATCTACTGCGATTAAAACAGTAAGAATTGCAGAGAAAGTTGCACAGAAGCCATTTGCAGCCTGAGCAGGATTAAGAATGCCGCAACCTTTCTTAAGATCAATCTCAAAGAGTCCACTAGCAAGTAATGGCATTGTGATAGCTCCATTTAAAAGGTCTGATAAACTGACACACATTATCAGAAAGTTTGAAGCGTTCAGATGAACTTGTTTGGTAGCAATGAAAGAAGCCATCAACAAGGCATTTAGAAACACTGTGATTGGTGCAAATATCGCTAAACTTATTCCCACAACATTTGGCACAAAAGGAAAGCTATTATGATATATTTCAACACGGGCTCTACAGTTTTCCATCTTCAAATGTGATTGTTCTGTCTTTTTACGGCTCTATTTAAGACAAATCTCTTATTGAAGATTCCTGGACTGAACAAGAAACTGCTAAAAAACGATGGCAATTATTCTACATAAAGTTTAGGGACTTTCTTGTATTGACCAAAATCTTCTTGATTTTTACATCACATGTGGCATTCTTCAGTAGCGGCGATTCTGTTTGCAATTTGCAAGATTTTTCCAGCACTTGTAATCATGAATGAATGACTTTGACATTCTGATATTTTTGCATTCTTCGATTAGATGCATTTAAATATGACAAGTCTCTAATTTGAAGATCTCTTGGACTGATCAAGATGCAGCTATAAAACAAAGTTAGCAGTTTCTTTCTTCATCAAAATACAGGAAATTCTCATACTCGTACCGACAAAATTCTTCTTGACGTTTAAATCATTCTCATGGGACATCCTTCATTCTCTGGGGATTCTTCTGCTGTTTGTAAAATTTTCTAGCATGATTTATTCTGAATTAAAGACTTCAAACTTCTCATTTCTGTTCATTGCATGAAAAAGTTAAATAGGAAGTCTCGATAAGCCTATGACTTGAAGATGTCTTCGATTTGTCCAAATGGAAGAAGAATAGCGAACAAAGAACGCATTATTGCACCGAATGATCCTCCCATATTGCTCATTTGGACTGGGCAATCTTCAATAGTAAAGAATTCCTTTGCAGTTTGTAAGCTAAAATCAATCAAATAATTGTGGCAGCCACAGAAGCGGTAAATTTCATGAAGCTTTGTGAAAATCTTTTCTCATCTGACACAATTCCTTTCAATTTACCTTCGTTATACGACCTTAGCATTCTGTAAAATCATCCTGACGTGCATTCTCTTGAGCTGCAAACAAGCAGTGTAGGATATTTGAACTTATGACTTGCTGAATGACTTAGGGCCATTCTTATTTTGCCTGACTGTTCTAGTTCTACATTGACTTCATTGCCATTCTCCCCATTATCAGGAATTGATTGCTTGATATCTTAAATGTAAACAGATATCTACTTATATGAGTATAATATCTCGCAGTAGCAGCTGCATACATCTTGCATTTGTTACTGTACTCTGCCAGCTAGTGCCTTAGTCAGAAAGAGTAGCCTTTTGGTTATCTTAAACAAATTTCAAAAGAGATTGAGCCAAGGTGAAATAGAAGGACATTTTACAATATTAGCGGTGTTTTATGCATGACTATCAATATAAACTAAGTTGCACGAGATTGCTTCTTTTAATTTCCTTGTTCTTATTATGTTTGTTTGCCAGCATTGCTGTTAAAATGAGTTGTCACTTAATGAGTCGATGGTGTTTTAATAGAAAAATGATTGACTGTTTTTGAATTATTGTACTAACATTAGCTGAAAATAAAAGTCACACCTTAAAAGATTACCAAACACTCGACGGTTGATTATTAAAGCTCTTTTCAGTTCCTCGTCGGCTGCACAAATATTGTCTTGACTATTAATTTATTTATTTCCTTTCCACCCAAAACTTAGGGAATTAAAATTGACTTAATTGAGGAAATTCGAAAGAAGCTGCGTAAAACCTATATGATTTCCGATACCTGATTTGCTATATTGGCACCTCTCGTGTTAACATTAGTGAAAAAATTTATATATTTTGTAAGGACCAAGAATCGAAAGGTGGACTGAAGAGAAACAGCAGTTGTTCCACAAACTGCATGAAGCAGTTTCAGAAGGATTAAACGTACACACATGCCGTAATATTTTGGTATCCTTAGGTATTACTATTTTATATGATGAAGCCACTGCTCGAAATGGTTGTGGCACGTAGTGCCAAAATGTTTAATTAAAAAATGTTTAACTCATTAGCTTTGTCAGTATTCCTTTGAAAGGGCTGCTAGTCTGCTTCTGAAATGCAATCGGTGATTGTTGAGAAATTTTGTCACCGTTTCCAGACCAGTCGGATGTAAATTCAATATTTTTTAGTTGTAAAGCATGTCAAAAGCTGTCTTCTTTTTAGCTCTCTGCGCGTTTCCTTTAGATATAAAGTGATCAGCAGATCCGTCAATACCGTATAAGGTTTATTCAGCCCTCCTTCTTCAATGAGCCTCCCTCTCTAATAAGTTTGATCATGCGTCACAGGAAGCGAACTAATTGTTGAAAATGTTAACGCAAACATAGCTGTGTCTTTATCGTGGCTTCTTCTGCATTTCATGGATTTTGAGGCTGCCCTCGTTTGCGGTTTTCCTGCCAATGAGTCACAAACCGCAAACGAGGGCAGCCTCGCTTTTGCAGAGAAACTGAATTAGACCATTACAGACTTGAATCAACAGTTGGAGCTGAGGCAGGGAAGCAAAGGAAAGCTATGAAAGGCTGAAGAAGCCACGATAAAGACACAGGTATGTTTGCGTTTGCATTTTCAACAATTACTCCGTTTCTTGCGACCCATGGTTTGATAAGATTTGGGATAAGCTGTGTTGAATTTACATATTTGACTCATAAGATGGTATCTTTAATCAACAAAGTATTCATATCTTTGTCATTTGAATTTCTAAATAAGCCCCCTCCCCCTCCTATCTGTCCTCTCTCTTTTAAATTTCCTTTGGAGTGTTTCAAATCAAATAAGCCACCTGGGACTTAATGGAGCCATTACGATTTCTGTTGTAGAAAACGAGAATTATCCCTTGGTAAGCAATCACAAAATCTGATCATTAATTTCAAGCAAAGTTATCTTGAATCCTTCTATTCATCAAAGGAATGGTAAGTTGCAGTGACATGTCCTTAAGGACATGTTTTTTTTGAGTGGCACAAAACTGCCATTTTTGACCATCTAAACTAAATTTGATATGAGAAATCGTCGTTCCTTTTTCAAGTGTCAGCAAGATTGCTGCTCAAAGGAGAAAACATTGAATTTCTACGTCCTTCTTTCTCCATGATTCTGTGACGCTTTGTTCTCAAGCTATAAACGGTCAAAGTTAGGAGTAGTTGGTGAGCCACTGAATCCTTGGATCGAATGAGCTAAATAGTATTTAAACAATAAGTGGATCTCAACTTGGTATGCTGTCTGCGAGACAATGTAGGTTCATTGAAGACTGTATTGTTGGTGCTATTGCTATATCTGATATTAGAAAGAGCACTAAGTGAGCACAACAGTCCTTGAAATGAAAAATTATCAAACCTCTTGCTGGCTCGATCTTAACCTACTCATTGATTTTATCGACAGTATATCAGTGTTAGGACTATTTTCGGACTTCATATAATCTTAAATGCTCATTTTATGAGAGAAGAGTACTGTAGGAGCAAAGAGTCCTGCCATCTAAACAAGGATTTTTCATTAATATAAAACCATAAAGCTTAGAACTTAAGTAACAGAATTAATCAAAATTTCCATGAAAGGAGCTTTTACCAAGCTATTTACAGTAGCGATGGATCTAAAGAATGGATTTTGAGAGTAGATTTAAACAATGAGCAGTTCCAGAGCAAAGGATCCTTATGACTGCAAGGATATTCCAATTTTGCTCAAAGCACCGGGAGTGCGCGATAACTGTTCGCTCATTTCCCAACCAAATTGATTTTAAAGTTTCATTTTTACCGGACAGTTTCATGCCCACTTTAAACTGCTAGAAACCTTTGAAGGACAGCTTAGGCCACATTTGAGCTCTCTACCAATTTTGAGCTTAACGTTCTCGAAGACTTTTAGCTCTTTAGCTGCTCTTAGTTCGGTATCTTAGTGGATTTCATAATTTCTGAAAGGAGCAGAAAAATTTTTTGTAACAAATCTAGCAAGTCTAAGAGTTTTGGAGACATTGGCTGGTCCTTGTGTTTTAAGGACTATTTGCTCTCGAGCTACTCCCCTTTTGTCACTTGGACAAATGAGAAAGAATTGACATGTTATTGTGGGCACAGGAATGCTGCAAACGTGAGCAGGAAAGTTGCATTGCTTTCAAAAACTGTCCTAGAACCTTCTTTGCAACTAAGATGCTCATAGATTGCTCATTTCTAACTAAAGAATGCTCTTTGGGATCTTCAGAGTTAACGAAGGTACCATGTTAAGTATTGATTTTGGTTTTACTTATCCTTGTTCGAGAAGGAGTGCCTTGTGAGCAAAATCCTAAAATGACTCATATCTCACAAAGTACTCTAAAATCACATTTTCGTCTACTTTTATCTGGTTAGGTCTGTGAAAATACATACTTGACCAAATTTTCATGTGATTCTATTACGTTTTGCTCCTCTAGTGCTCATTTTTGTAAGTTTTCAACTTTCAAAATGGCGGATTTTCTGCTAGTCAAAAAATCATGTCCTTAAAGATGTGATCTCTCTTTCATTAATTCAAATAATAGGATGGAACATCTGCTTTAAGAAATGCTTCAATTTAAATCTTGTCCAATGTTAAATTTTCTCCAATGTCCAATGTTGAATTTTGAAAATAATTTTAAAATGAAAAAAAAAGAAAACGTCGTTCAATGTATATCTGTAGACACTTATTCATTTTCTCATATTTCAATTTTTTCAAATGTCCTGTTATCTTAATCTGTGTTATGTATGTTGTGGAGTTTTAAAATGATGAGCCTTTTCCTCTATGTCCTGTGACTCTACAGTCATTCTCCTTTCATGACTAGTTGGCCAGTTTACCCTTTTTGATAAGTGACTTTTTTGCTTCGAAGAGGAAGCAGTGATTACTGAAGATATCTGACGTTCGTGAGAAGTATACCTCTTAGACGTTCACAATCTCTACCAACTATCGCAGCATTGCTTATGTTGTCTATAGTTTCTCTTCTTCTCATCACTATCGCACATCGTATCCTCTTTAGAATCCACTGCTTTGCAGTCTTGTTAAAGCAAAGTATAACAATTGAATTAATGGTACAATTTAGATACAGCAAGAGTCCGGTAAAGTGATAACAAGTATGTACGACCGTAAACTCTTTCGAACCAATGAAAACATTAATTGTAGCTGCTATTTGGGCAATGCATACTGGCACATATATTAACATCATCAGTACCACTAAAACCAATACACTTCTGTATAGATTACGCACGTACTGTGGTCTCATGTTGTTGCCGTTTCTGTCTTTATAGATTGGGCTTGTATCTGTAAAATTACGGATGCGAATGTATCCTTTAGTATACAGGATAGCAACTGCACTTACTCCGAATGCTGCCATCAAAGAGTTTATCAAATTCAGCCAACCAAATTGCATCGATTTGATGTTAAATCCAGGGGTATAGGTGTTCGTAAAAGAGTAGATTAGCACTCCAACGGTGATAACGACTACAAGACAATAGATGTTTGGTCTTTGAAAGACTTTAGCACATCGAGAAGAACTCTCTAAATTTGGATTCATATTCAGATATCGATCTACTGCAATTAAAACAGTAAGAATTGCTGAGAGAGTTGTAAAAAAGCCAGTTGTAGCCTGAGCAGGATTGAAAATGTCACAACTTTTTTTAAGATCAATCTTATAAAGAATACTAGCAAGTATTGGCATTACCACAGCTCCATTCAAAAGGTCTGATAAGCTGACACACATTATAAGGAAGTTTGTAGTGTTGAGATGAACTTGTTTGGTAGCAATGAAAGAAGCCATCAACAAGGCATTTAGAAATACTGTGATTGGTGCAAATATTGCTAAACTGATTCCCACAACATTCGACACAAAAGGAAAGCTATTAAGATAAGTTTCTGCAAGGGGTCCACAGTTTTCCATTTTCAAATGTGATTCTTTTTGTTCTGTAACCCTTCACCACATAGAAATGTACTGTTCTTTATATTCCAACTGTATTTATTATATGAAATGTACACCATGCTGATTTTCATGCATTCATATTGAGTAATTTGTTTCAAAACTTTCATAAACTTCTCATTTGAAGATTTCTTGCAATGATCGAGATGCAGTCATAAAGCAAAAGGAAACCTTCCTGCATCTTACTAAAATAATTTTCTATCGACTCAGCAAAACTTCATAAATTTCATATCATTCTCAAGTGGCAATCTTCAGATATGGGGGGATTCTCTTTTAGTTTGTAAAAGCTTCCCAGTGCGCGATTTAGAGAACGACTTGAGAGCTCTGATTTTCTGTGTATTCTTTGATTTGATGTTATAAAATCTTAACACCTGTCTGACTTGAAGCTTCCTTCCATTCATTCAGATGCACCTATGAAAGTAAAGGATATCCTCGTGCACGAATAAACGCAATTCCTTTGCCCATACGAAATTAGTGATCATCCTCGTTCTTGTTGGGAATTCTTTAGCAGTGAAGAGGCTCCTTCGTAGTTAGTAAGCTGAATCAATCGAATAAACTTTTGGCACCCAAAAGCTGCAGATTTCATGAAACTCTAAGAACACCTTTCATGTGTGATATCATTCCACTCAAATACATCGTATTTATCAGACTTTAGTGACAACATTTCTTATTATTACGCTAAGTTTCTTACGGTTATACTCTTGATCTTCAAACAAGCAGCACTGGATATTCCAACATACGACTTGCAGAAGGTGTCTGATGCCATTCTAATTCTATGCAGTGACGGTTCTGTATTTGCCTCATTAGAACTCCCTCTGTTTTTGAGAAATGAATAAACAATTGCTTGAGTTGTATATCTAATCAATTAGGTATACAACCTCGCTGTCGGAGCTTCACACAACATAGAATTTCATTACAACCTTCTGTCTATTTCTTGATTAGAATTGAAGGACCAATCAGTGATCTCTTTGCGTATATAAGAGAAGACTCGTGACACAGTCCCAATTATCAGAATAACAACAACAACAATAACAACAACAGCATCAAAGACCAATTCTTTAAAAATCTCCAAATTCTTAATGATAGTCCCTATATATATTATTAGAGATCCAAACACAACCAATAACAATGCTTATTCGTCATTCAAAGTCAGAGTTTTTATTTCCAGTATAGTCGAAACTTTTCTTTCTTTTTCCTTTCGAAATTGTACTCCTGGAGGGACCATTATGGAAACAATATCGCATTGACCTTTTAATGTTATCCCTGCTATCTTTTACCATGGTGTGGTTAAATTAGATTTTTACATTAGATATGTAGTTTTGCCTGTCATGACGCTCAAGTGGCGGGGCCCTACCGGGTATCGAGCTCACTCGACCTGACTGCTTTGCTTCAAAGTCAAAGGATTACACCAATGCGCCACAATACCTTCTAGCCAACGGAAACTGTGTAAGCCGCTTGGCCATTCACCTAACAGAGAGACTGCAAAAGATCATGGCGGAGAACAGATTATTTCAATATCTAAATAATACATATCAGTATATTCACAATCATTTGCCAATTTTTCTCTGAAATTCCACAATCTAATTTCCGCCCTTCTGCTGCCTTGTTCAGGCTTGTCACGTAATCATCTCTGTTTGTTTCAATTATCTATTAGTTACTGCATGTTCATCTTCTTTGTTATTGTGACATCCTGGCAATGTACACTTTCAATGGCCATTAGCAAAATTTTTCACGTTATCTGGTGGACCGCTTCTAATAACTTGATCTTGCAAAAATAGTGCAGCCGCCGTTACGATGGTAGATATAAGAAATATATAAAAGAAGAAGCGGTCTAAAATCAAAGCCGCCCGTCTCCATTCATCTCGTAGAAACTCTTCTTCTTCCTCTCTTCGAACACTGTCTGCAAGAGTACCAATTCCTTCAAGTACTTTATATGACACAGGATCCATTAACGTTTCAAAGCTTTCAGAGCGACTAAGGTCACTATAATCGTTATGATTAGAAGTCGTTTGTAATTTTTCCATTTCAGTTACGTCATATTCAGGTCCACCATTAGAAGTGAAGTATTTCGAAGCCCGTGGTGACGACATTCGCGATAACTTTCTATCAACGTATTTCTTGTGATCTGGAAAACAAAGAATCCATGCCATGTAGCCTAAAATATATTTACGTACCCATCTGGGCATAGGTGACATCGAGGGGTTTCGATGAAAGAAGTTTAAAATTACACAAGACGCAACAAGTGAAAGTGCAGTATCAAACATGATTGCGATGAAGTATGAACCCAGTAATGGTATATGCTCTGAAGTCGATGGAAGGCTATCAGCTACAATCAATAAAAACACTGTCATTGCCAAAAGCACTGTTATACCAAGTCCGATCTTCTCTCCAGATTCTGGTGGCAAGAAGAACTTTATAAGCGTCAATGTTGCTATCAATGCACATGGAACAATAAGGTTAAAGATATAATACAATGGCTTCCTCTTTATTGTCATATGAAACGTGACGTCATGAAATAAGTACTTGCAGCAGTTGTATTTCTTTTTATTAAGCTTTGCCCGCATTTCTATTAAATCCCATTCTCCATTTGTTATATATTTTGTTGTATCTGCAAAATCTTTTTCAGACTTCATCGTTAGACGATCTTCTCCGTATGTCCATGAGCCAAATTTCATAATACATGTTTGCCAATCAAAGGGAAACAACTTGACATTTATTTTGCAAGTACTTGTGAATGATGCTGGGGAGTACCAACTGTTGTTACCGTCTGCGCTGACAATTACCTTGGTCTTGTACTTCTCTAATCCTCCTCCGTAGGTGTCATCAGCACTGCAAAGAAACCCATACTTGAATTATACCCTATTCAAACTGGCATGTCAGCGTAGTCGCTCATCAACGAACGTATCTATGCTAGTTACATAAGTCTCAGCAACACTCATTAAATTGGAAGGTTTTCGGTCATGAGAGAAAATGAAATATCAGATTGAAGCTAATAGACAAATACAGGAAATCATGTAGTTAGTCTAGAGACCAACAGCAAACGTTGACAATTAGCTCTTCATTAATGACAACTAAAACCAATTAATCAGTCTACTCGTAAGTTGAACAAGCTCAGACTAAACCAGGTTTTCAAGCATTGCTTTCTTATGCTCAGTTCACATTATCGACTAGGGCCTTGTAACTGGCCAGTCGAAGTAATAGGTTGCATTGTGACTGGTTGAAATTAAACTTGGCTAAGATGAAGCTTGCTCAACCGTGCTAGTGCGAATGGGGCATGATCAGTCGATACAGCGTCAAAAGCTTTGAAATTTCCTATGGAGGAACTTTCTCTGACAAAAATTCCTGCCAGTCTTCTATTATACAAGCTCATCGGAACGAACTTCAATAAAGTACGACTATGTAGACTTAAAACGTTCTCCGCTGCCATTTCGGCTCTATTTACTTAATAGTAAAAGTTAAGGTCTCTTTCGAAAGAGGAAGAGAAGCGTTATAGCAGCATTTTCGAAATGTAAACTTACAGGACGGGGTTGAAATCAAGCCTCAAAAAAGCAACTCTTGGCACACGCAGCCGTCAAGGTTGAAAAATATATGGCTGAAAAGCTCTTCGTTAGCTGTATCCAAATCTGTGCTCTGTTTATTTCTCAACCCAATAGGTTTTTGTCTACATACGAAGAAATGGCCAAGGGCTAGCAGATTTTGGAAAATCTGGTTTTCTCAATAACGGGGGAAGCACTAAGTCGCTACAACAAAAAATAACAGGGCCTTTTTCACAAAAGACTGTACCGAGCATGAAAGAGTTTCTCAAGAGAGTTTAGTCGAAATTCACTTTTTCTTCCTAAATGTTGTTGATTTCTTTCAAAGAATATTCTATTTAGATTCTAAACAATTACATTTGGTGCGCTTTTTGAAAGAACCTTTGCAGAGCGCAGTGTTTCTCGTTTGCGAATCTAGCCACTTAAGAGATTACAATCGATAGATTTCATGTGCTTTTTCAAGAACTAAATGCTATCTAAGATGCTTGACCGAACAACTTAGAATTCAGATAGAATATTTTTTCAAAGAAGGCATCGATGATCACGAGAAAGTGACCAGTAAAAGAAGCAACATTTTTTTGGACAATGTCCGAGCGTCTGAAGACATTCTGAAGCTCTGCTGAGCGAATCCAAAAAATATTGCTTCCTAAATGGTCTGATCCAGCAAATCGACTTCATTTCATTGGTTAAAACCTCTCTTGGCAAATACCATCTAGTTTTGAGCTAAAATTCCAAAATTTTGTCAAACAATTTATTGAAGTGGGCTACTCCAGAAATAAAGTAGTTGTACAGCTAAGGAATCAGTTTTGTGACTTAACCATATTTCCAAAACATTAAGCTAAACATCTTAGCTTAAAAATGATTTATGATAAAATTCAAAATTTATTTTTGATAAAAAATCAAGGCTGTAACTAAGTTTGAAATCGAAATAAAAAAACGTAACCAAACTGAGAGTGAAGTAAAACAGTAAGTGTAACGTCAGTCATGGACTTGCTACAAGTCTCTCTCGAGGCAAAAATGGGAGAAGGAATAAAAGCGAGAGAGACTTGTAATACTTGGCAGACTGGGTCGTTGGCTGGACAGGATTTTGTCCAGTCGGCATCCTTTTACAAATAACAAATATCCAATCATATGCGTAGAAAGACTTGTAACAAGTCCACGTCAGTCATTGTGCAGTTCGATCTGTTTTCTTTCTAAATGAGGGATGGAATCACTTTCGCAAAAGCAAACTTAAGTGTGAAGGCCTATCTATCCATAGCAGCTAGGTTTCATTAAGTCGATTCTGCGTGACACCGTAATGATGAAGAGCCATATACTAGCTTTTTGAGGCTCGGAAAATCTCTTGGACCCTTTCGTGATTGAGGTAAAGTATTTTATAAGAGTTTGCAAATAGGTGTGTTATGTCTATTATGATTAAGCCACGTCTACTTAATTTTTCATATCTAATAATCAGAGAACATCTAATCCTGTTAATCATCTCCCTATTAATAATGAAGAAAGATGGCTAATGAATTCATTAGAGCTATGACATCCATGCTATTAAGCTTGTCTTAATCATCTGAGAGTCTTTAACATCAAACAGCGAAAGAATATTGCGTTTATGGGATTTATGAATAAAACTGTTGATCAGCATACTGAGGCTGGGCATTATGGACGAAGAGATTCTACTGGTTAAGCAAAAGTGCATTTCGTTGATTAAAAGAGATAGGCATTCGACAAGACAAGGAAATTTGCGGTTTTAATGCATGGATTTTGCAACCTCAGCGAATCTAACCAACAAGTTTTGCGATTTGTGAATTCTGTTCCTCGAAAGACAAATCACTTTACATTTTCGAAGGCCTTAATGTTCTTTTGTTTACGAAATTTACATCTGCGAGCGGGTGAGTCAAGAACGTAAGGCATTTAGAACCAAGGAGGGGGCGTACTTATTAGCTTTGAATACTGGGGAGTCTGCCGATATATGGAGTCAGATATCTTACAATAGGCAATATTTGGGGTGGGTTTCACTGGTGCCAATTCTGAAAACGGCAGACACGGAAGACTCGGTGTTTGATTGACTACCAAATTCCGAAAACGGCAGGTTTAGCAGATTTCAAAGGCTTGCAGAACCTTCTGCTCCAACAGGCGGAGGAGCTGGCAGACTTTGGAGAAGTTCTCGTATTCATTTGCAGAGCTCTGTAAAAACGAGGCGAATTCGTTCTTACGCTAAGAAAATTCCGGTCCAGATAGCGTATCCAGACTAGGCTTTTTGAAACTTTGGGGAGACTATGGGGGCACAAAGTGCCCCCCCCCTCTGTTTTCTCAGAACCATAAGAGGTAGAGACTTGAGACTTGGCGTGAGCAACAAACATGACAGGCAAGCAAGATGATGTCATTTGCTTTTGTTTATGTCAAGTGACTAAGTGCTGACGTCAGAAAATATTGCTAAATTAGGTACAAAACTACATGCACTTTGTCGCGTTGCATCTCCAAGTTGATAAAACATACCGATGTAGAATTTGAAACATAGAAAGATTATATCCTTGTAATTCTTATTTTGAAATTTATGCATCAAACTGCAGATATTTTTGCTGCCGTCAGCATTTATTTACTTTGTTTGCAAAAAAGAACAATTTTTGTCTAAAACTTGTTATAAATTGGTTTAAAAAACTGCAAAAAATGAGAAATGTAGATAAAATGATCTACTGAATCATCATATGTTGCTCATTTTTCGAAAAGTGAAGTCTAACATTGTTTTTTGTCAATCATGCGCAACAACCAATTTTTGATGACGTCATCAAAAATCAATAAACTAAATATCAAATGAAAGCCTGTTTCAAGAAAAAAGTCCAGTAATGTTTGTTCCATTGTTATAGTGCTAGTGGTTCAAAAGTTATGACTGAAAAGGAATTTTTTTGCAGAGCACTCAATTTAAAATCATGTGTTGACCCCCTGAATCATAGTCAAAAATTTTGAAATTAACGCAAAACGACGTCTCATAGATAGCAACTAAAAGTCACTAAAAACTAGACTATTCTGAGAAATATTCAAGGAGCTAGGTGAAAAAATTCACTAGGGGGAGACTTTCTCCCCCCCCCCCTAGTCTGAATAGGGTTAAAATGAAGAACCTAAATTGATTGATGAGATCTCATAGGTTTCTAGAACTCATTGCATTGGCAATCACATAGGTAGTGAAAGAAAGCAAAGCCAAAAAACAATTGTGTGTTGACGTCTTTATTTGTTCTTTTCATAAACAAGCGCAATTTAAGGCTCAAGTCATTCACTTTAAATTTTCTTTGAAAAAAATCGTCTACGATTTACAAGTGACCTTTTAAACCATTTCATCTCAGAATCTTTGAAGTATCAATAAATTTCTTCATCAAATTTTGCAAAAAATAGGGCATATTCGGGCTACCCCATTACCTATAAGGTGGCAGATATTTCTGTAGATGTAGGACCAGCACTCACTACTATTCTTTGTACTTGGGAACTCTGTTCAACTGTTCTTTTAGATAGTTTCAGCACGTACATGCTGAAATTCAAGATGATTGCATCAAGGATGGTGGACCTGTTTTGAAAGATTCTAAATTAAAGTATTTCCCAAAATCATCCTTAACACGGGACAATACGATCGAATTGGATAAATTTTTTCATTTCACATGACATATTAATTACAAAATTCAATCAGCGTTAAGGAATCTGATGAATGAATAACTAGCAAGTCAAAGGTTTTGAAATATTACCCGTTCTGACTCGGTAGGAGCCCCAAAAAGGCATTGCCTTTTCAGTTACACCAGTCTGACAATGCGCTCCAGCGTATTCGTATGAATTTATAGATAAATTGAAATAAGTGATAGTCTCTAATAACTAAATTAAGTTGCTGCAAGCATTTCAGATGTGACTAAGGATTTAGTATCAGCAATACTAAGTTAAGATTCTGAAGCATTTCCTTGTATTCTATATCTAAATCAAGTTGAAGAAAGCAATATTTTGGCAGTGACGAAGAATAAGTTCCTTTTTCAGAAAAATTAGGGGAAGAGGCAATCTTCAGTTCATTCCTTGCAACCTTTCTCTTTAAAGAGCAGAGCTATAAGCTATGTTAAAGTTACCAACGGAAAACCATTATGTAATCAATTCTTGTAATGACTTACTTGTTATAAAGAATGATATCAGGAATCCAAATTTTTACTGGATCGACATTCACTGTATCAATTCCACCATACTCTGCTGGGTTCCAAGTCAAAAAGGGGTTCTTCCATTTCTAAGTCAAAGATTGGAAAATAGTACTTCTTTAGAAAGTTCCGGATGAGTACGAAGAAAACATCCGATATTTTGCACTTTTCATAGTCAAACTTTAATTCTGAAATTAATTTACTTTAAGATTCACTGCATAAGAAAATGGTTACAGACAAAGCGGAAGAAGCGCACCATAAAAATTTGAAGATTATTTGAAAATAAATATTCATGATTGGACGATTATTCAAACATTGCTGTGTCGTTTGCCTCCGTTTTGTGCAAATACTGCTTCTGTCTGGCGGAGCATCGTCGATTACAACGGGAGTTATTTACCCTTGAAGAAATCACAATGAATAAGATCACTTAGAGATTTTTTATGCAAAGAAAACGAAAGTCGAAGAAGATACGGTTCTATTTGAACATTGAAAACATCGCTAGTACGCTTCTTCCGCTCTGACTGTAACTTAAGATATGAAAACGTGCTTGGTTCACATCGATCTTTCAGTTCCGTAATTGCAAGTGATCAGGGGAGGATGCAGACTGAACGTGTAGGAGGGGTGAGTTGCAGAGAGGCTACCAAAGATGAACTGAACGAGGTCTGCTTCGAAGGCACGTGAAGCCTTTGGACTACCGGGTGAGTCAAAAAATACGCCCGGCGTTTGTGAGGCTACTGCTCCCTGAGCATATAAGTAGTGATATTCTGCAATACCTGACTGAATAGCTAACATGTTCAAATATTTTTAGAAATTTTTCTGACTAAAATCGGTCACTTCGTTCAGATTCTGTAAGCGATTTTCTAAAATGAGCCCTTTTGAGAAACCTAAAAAAAATGCTAAAATTACAAGCAAAGTCCCCAATGTGTTAACCTCACAGCGATGACTTTCAGCACGCTTTAGCACGTGCTTTCTCTTAGACGAGTTGAAAAGTCTTCCCCCTAGTGTGAATAACTCATTCAGGAGGATTCCATTCTCTCATGAGAACAAACTGCATGAGCTTCATGACTTCACTAACAGCCATACACTGAATAACTTCATGGAAAAACTAGAGTCTGTGCAATACTCTGCTGCTCGAGCAATAACAGGTGCATGGAAAGGTACTTCTCGAAAGAAACTTCTCGAAGAGCTTGGTTGGGAGACCTTAGATCTTCGGCGATGGAGCAGACGTCTTGTCCTTTTCTATAAAATTGTCAATAATATTACACCTGCCTATACTAGAGACCCTATTCCTCTTCTTCATGAACTTCCTTATTCTTTTCGAACGAGACCAGCGACTGGGCAAATATATGCAAGAACTGACAAATATGAGTCAACGTTCTATCCTAATTGTCTGGCAGAATGGGAGAATATTGATTCAGAAACACGAAACGCACCCTCATTAGGTATCTTCAAGGAAAAATTAAATAAGATTATCCGTCCCACTCCAAAACAAGTCTTTGGTATTCATGACCCTAAAGGACTAGCCGCTCTCACACAGCTTCGAGTTGGGTTAAGTGCACTTAATTTTCACAAGTTCAGGCACAATTTCAATGACACATTAAACCCGATGTGTCCTATAAACGATGGCGTTGAGGACACGGAACATTTCTTGCTGCATTGCCACTCTCACCATCTGCAGAGAAATAGTCTCTTCAGCCGCGTACAAGCAATTTTGCTGTCATACGGTTTGTTGAACCTTTCCAATGAGGAATTGGTTTCGATAATCTTGTATGGTGATGAAAGGTTACCTATTGAATCAAATAAAGCGATCATTAAAGCAACACTAGAGTTCATCGAATCATCAAAAAGATTCTCGTAAATCATTTCAATGAAATTTCCTCTCCTCCTCCCACCTTTGTATCATTTTATTTCTTTTCGTAGTTTGTAGTTTATGCTGTAATGTACTGTTCGTTCATTATTCTTGTAAATGTTTTATGTTAATTGTTAATGCCACAGGGTTGCAATGTATTCTCATTCTCCTTGTGGCATCGTCTTGTAACTATGTTCTGTCATTGTAAAATTTTAGACTGATGTAGAAAAAAAAAAAACTGCATGAGCACATCCAAGAGTCATTATTGTCAGGAAGGAGAACAAAGGGAAATTTTGCTTGCTGTTTTCGCTCGTTTATGCAGGTTTTCGAAAGGGGCTTTCTTCGGAAAATCTCCTATTTCGACGGGAAGGCATGGCCGATTAAAACCGGGTAAATTACTGGACCCAGTTTGACATATCAGGGATAAAATAAGACACTTTTCAATTTCATTGCTTTGATATTCAGGGACCAGGATTTTTTTCAAACGCCGGGCGTTTTTATTGAGTCACCCGGTAGATGTTACAAAAGTACCGTTTCCTACTGAATAATGTCTGAATTATTGCATATTTCATGGAAGTTCTGTCTGTAGTAGACTGAAACAGTGGATTATTGTCATAAATATGGACACATTTTATGTCAGAGGGAGATGCATATCAAATATTTCTTCTCGAAGGTTGGCAGCTGCCCCACTTGGCCCCTTAAACCTGCCATTATAGATTATCTTAATAAGTTTATGTTTCGCAAGATTCCCACAATGGATCTTCAATTTGTTTCATATTCATACACGAGTGAAGCTCTTAAACATGACAAACACAATGCTTCTTTCTACCAAAACATTGTCATTTGTTTCCATCTCAAGAGACTATTCGTGTAATTTTCATTGTTAAAAGGATAAAGTTATTCCATCAAAAATAGCTATATGAAAAGATTGCATATTCATATAAAACTTATCTTTCTATTGTTTTCATTGATCGAGAACTTCAACTATAGTAGGTTATACTAACAATGACCCAGTCCTTTTTGCAGAGCCAATTCTAACTCTATTAATCCACATTCATCACTGCAATCCCATCAGTCTGCCCAACCTCGTTCCCAGGGTGTTCTTACGTCATGCGCTGATCACGAAGCCGAATGAACACCCTGGAAAACCCTGGTGCACTTCGATCAAATGCGCCCAGAATCTGGCTGCATTTGGAAACCATTATGGATTCACCGTTGCCTAGGCAACGCTAAGCGGCGGAAAATAGCCGTTGCTCTAGCACTAATTCTGGTGAAAATAAAGCGAGAAACAAAAGCAAACACTTCGAGGACCTTAGTTCAACCTTTTTGAAGGTATTTGACCAAAAATCTGGGGTTGGTAAGTATGTTTAATGTGAAAATAAGCACGACTTGTTTAGAGCGAAAATGGGCCTAAGTTGCAAATTGGAGAAACTTTCACCGCAGCTTAGAAAATGAAATGGCTTGCTATTCTTCGAATTTCACAAATAAATTGCAGATGATGGTCGATGTAGGTAAAGAATATCGTTTTGAGCTGAATTTTGACATGCCGTGGCCGTTTACCCAACACAAAATGGAGTTATGGCGCAAAATGGTGAACAACCAATCAAATTGCCGAACGGCCTCTTGTATCCCAGAGTAGAAGTAGAGCAACGAACTCACTGGGGACGAGATTGCAGTCTGCCTTAAGAGAGGCCTAGGCAAATAGGCCAATAGTCAAGCAACACCAAATGATTAAACACTCTCCCTTCCCCTCCCTTCAGGCGATACAGTTAACATTTTACATCGTAGGCTACATTTACCTGGCGAATCCAAACACTTGTTGAAAGTAGTTGAGATTTGCTGTTCTGCAAGAAAGAAAAATTCGCGGTAGAAATTACCTATGAAGTCAACAATGTTTGGCACACGACAAGAGATGGCAACGATTTCTCAGGGTTTCGCATGAGTGAATCTGAAAGAACTTATAGCTACGTGCTGTCTTAGAGCCATTCTAAAATTCAGAAAACAAAGAAAGTAGTTGCCTTGTCTCTGGGTTTTCAGCGACCTCCATGAGATATCGGTGACGACTGACTGAATGATAGTTCATTCCATTGAAGCTCCCAATCAAATCACGTGTGGGCATAGCAGTATCTTTTGACAGCAATATCAGGCTCGAATGAGACAGAGTCATTATCTTTAAAGCAACCTTACCTTCACAAAAGTAATGCAAGAATATTTCTTATCGCATTTATGACATGCAATGAAATTCCGCTATATTTGTAGAACGTTCACATTTTCTTATTCCTTGCTGCCTTACTTACTTTCAAAAATTTTACTTCTTCTTCAGTATTTTTGTGAAAAAGCCAATTTTGATATCAGTTGCCCTTTCTCTAAGACACACAAAATTATGCCAGGGATTCCACCCTCCTTGCGCATATTTAACTTATAATTTATTTCATATATACAGTAGGCCCCTGAGATTAGTACGTTAACGTTCATCTTTTACCAATAAAACTGTAACGATTTGGAAATTCTATTTTTTCCATAGTCTCCATGGTAACTAAGTTGTCATCCCGCATTGTGTAAAGATTATTCTTCCTATCTCATAAGTATTTTTAAATTAGCCCTATTCCGCCTGAAGTTTAGAGTTAGACATAGTTTGATGTGTGTTCTTCATTTCTACATGAAAAGTCAAGTTTGATTAACTTTTGATATGCTTTCATTTATGTGACGTCGTTCAGCATCACAATGATCATCAAGCCCTAACAACAACAACAACAATAACAACACCACTAATTAAATTATTGTTTCGAATATCAATTGTTGACATGATGAAAAACCATGTGCCAAATGAGATTGCCATGTCTCTTATCACAACGGAAATAAGCAAGGGGACGAAATCCGCCACTCCCTAGGCATTGAGTGTTTCAAAACACTCAGGTCAGATAAGGTTAAAACAGGATTCCTTTGAGAAAAATTACAAAGATTTGACTGGATGGAGAATCGTAAACTTTCTTAAAATTTGACTCTTTTTAGGACTGCTTAGTTTGAAGCAAAGTGTAACAGCATTTATAGTTGTCAGGTCTCTTTATTTTTGTGGATTAATCATCTCTCTTAATTGTGAATTTCAGGAAGAAGACCAGAATGCCATTGCGGACAAAAATGCCTTGAAATCTCCAAATAATTGCTCTCATTGAAGATTTACGATGTTGCTCATAGAGCATAGCTCATGAAGAAGGATTCCTAGCATGTCATTTGTGCTCTTCAAGCAATGAAAGTAAACATATTGCCATTCACAAATCATTGAAAAACTTGGATAATTGACAGAAGAGATAAGAAAGACCTTTTAAGATAGGGGACGCGATTGAATTTTTTGTGATTTCTTAAGCAGGAGTACCATTTTAGGACATTTCTCGATGAGCACCGGGTGTGCCCAAGAAGTTCCACCTTGGACAACGTCTGTGCAGTTATGTAGGGGTAGGCTGTTAAGTGCGATAGAAGGATTACATGATGTCGTTGGAGAGATAACATGCATTAGATTTGAGGTTATTCAGTTACTGAGAGGTATAACATATCATTTTAGAGGGCAACATCATGTCGTTGGAAGGATAAACCCGGGAAACTTTGGATTATTCAGAAAGTTAGAGGGAAAAATCATGTCGTTGGAGGGCTAACATCAGTAACAGAGGGTTTATTTAGCCATTGAGGGGGATAACAAAATGTGCGATAGAGGGATAACATCGTGTCGATAGAGGGTTAATATCAGTATAGGAGGGGTCTAAACTACGCATAGATAGTAGCAGCATCATTCGACATCATATCTCTTAAGGCTGCCTCAGACATTTTACCTGTTTAAGTGAATTACTCTGCAACTACATAGCCAGCGTATGGATGTGGCGTCATAAAATCTAAGTTTAGATCTCTCATATATTATATTAACGTTAAAATGAGATACTTCGAGAATAAGGATTCTCCTTAGGCACTATTCAAACGTTTTGTTTTTTGGTGGACACCAAGTAAACAAGAATCGGAAGACGTCCTTGAACCTAGCACACAGCTGACATAGGCGTAACAGGGGTTGTATCAAAATTCATTCATGAAATAGGTAGACAATAAGACGATGATTGCAGTCAGAGAGATACATAGATATACTTACCACATTGACAATCTGAATTAGACTCAAGCTGAATAAAACATTAACAACATGTGTCCGGTTGTAAACAGGTCTAACTTGATTGTCATAATTGTCGAAGATATGTCTCAACAACCTAGCTTCGTGTGTTAATGGGACTTTGGCTGCAATCAATAACATAGATGTTATGAGTTTCCAGACGAGTGAGAATTGAAGATACAACGTAATGTCATCACAGAAAGAATCGAAAGTCTTGTGACTGAATTTGTGGGAAAATGACTTTTTCAGCCCTCACAAAGGAGATTTCCAGTTTTTAACAATGGTTTGACATTGCCAAAGTTTGACTGAATTCTTGGATTGTAAATGCGAACATATCATAGCTAACGATGAAAAATCATAACACCTCTTTATGAAAGATTAGAGGGATAACATTTTAGCGGGTCAATGTGAGATTGTTTCTATAATGAAATATCTCAAAATAGAAAAGTTATTGGCAAATTCTGCAAGGAAAATATGATTCTGTCTCAAATGCTAGAGAAACACAATTCGAAGTATGCCAGCAAACTTCCCTCCAACAGTTCTTTGGTTGTTACGGTGCATCATGAGATTTTGAAGGAAAATCACTTGAAAAAGACTTTAATGTGTTAACAATGAACTCACGCCTACGCAGGTCAATCATCTTTACCTCTGTCAACCGGGCCAGCCCGCCTGATGCGTTTTGTATGATCCCGCCTCACCAGGACCCTGCCTATCCAATGCACAAATCTCAGCTGACCGGGCAGGCTCGGTGCTCATATAAAGCAACTTGATTAACATTGGGTGTCTTTGTTCACTCAGGCCTTGCAGGCGAGCCAACCCGGTCGAGCTGGCCAGTCCTTTTCCTATGAGCAGGCGATCAGGGATTATCAAAGATGTCTGCTAATGAAAGCGAATTCAATATATCCTACCTAGTAAGTGTAATATTTTAGCCCCGGTTAGAAGTCCCCTTTGAAAGCGAATTCAATATATCCTACCTAGTAAGTGTAATATTTTAGCCCCGGTTAGAAGTCCCCTTGAAGAAGACTCGTTCTGGGATAGCTATGTAAGTTGGTTTTTAGCGTGACTTCAGCCTGCTCTCTCGCATGTTGCTCAGCCCCATATATAACATACTGGCGACGAGGATGAGACCCAAAACGAGGCTGAATCAACAGGTTTTCTAACCGAAGTTAACACTTTTCAGTAAGGTCATCAATATTTATGGAGTTTATAGATTTGAAATCATGAAAACTTATCAATAGTGTCCAAAAATTATATGCACCACACAAATCAAACGAACTCAGATCGAATGAGAATCAAGATGCCTTACCTCTAGTCAAACCAATATTTACTCCATAACACAAGACAAGAAAGGAGACAGCTTCCAAGTGCATCATCAACATGGTGCAATAAAAGTCACATCACTAACATCTGAAAAGAAGAAGATTCTTAATACTTTTTCTTCAGAATTCATTTCTAAAATTCCTTAGTTGAAAAGTACAAAAAACATGTTTATGTAATTTTTTGCCGTTTATGCCATCTACCTTTTTACCGGCTGATTCAAAAAATAGTTTAGGCGTTTGAAGGGCTAGGAATAAAATGTATGTGACCGATATTCAAAACTGAAATGATTATCTATCAGTCAAAGGTCAACTTAGAGGAGAAAATATTTTTTGGTAGTATCCCTCATCTTACAGACTCAGAAATTAGGAAAATGCTGGTAAAAGGAATGTTTGGGAACAAAAATTCCACATACCATTCTGGTACATGATTTATCCTCTATCGAAATTCGAATTCAGCATCTCAAAACTTCAATGCCTCGTAAATCATGGACCAGAATGGAATGTGGAGTTCTCGATTCCAATGCAAATCCCTTACAAGCATTTTGATTATTGTTGGGTCTTAAAGATGTTCGAGTTTACCAAACAAAATTTTTTTCATCTAAGTTAGCCTTTGAGTGGTAGATTAAAACTTAAGTTTTGAATATTAGTCACATACTTGTTATTCTACAGCCCTCCAAACACCTAAACTTTTTTGACTCACCCGGTAGTCTCTTTTAATTGTCAGTTACCATTTGAGTCTCTTGGAATTGTCAATTGTCAGCAACGTGGAAAGTCAATAAAATGAAGTTATCAATGATTGTTGTTGCATGCCTCATCCTCTATTTCCCACAAAAACATGCGAACGATTTTTAGTTTGTAAAATACCATTAAGAAATATAAGTAGCTATTGCTAACTAATGCCAACCCTTCATTCCTTCAGTTCAAGCCTGAATCACATAATGAAAAACTGGAAAGGCTGCTAAAAACTCTATTTTTGAAATGTTCACAAAATCACAGACAGCGAAATATACTCTTGCAGAGTTGGAGACCAAGCTCCTCGTTTGATTCAACAGGGAAATACTTAGAATTTTGGCCTAATTTAACCTTCCTGCCCGGCTCAATTCCCAGCGAGAACACTAGCTCTGCCCTTGCATAGTTAAGAGGACTTGCTGCGAGGCCTTTCTCGTGGAAGCCTGTATGGTAAACAAATTAAAATTTCAAATTAATTTACACATCAATAATTTCCAAACAACGAAATCTTGAAATCTGTCTGGCAATTCAAACAGAAGTTTTGTGAAGACCAAGACAAATTCTTGTTTGTTGACCAGCCAGTACAATATCAATTATCATGAAATCAAAAGAACAAAGCCCTGCATTGTTTTACGTCAATATGACTGGTGGAAAATTTTGTTGACACAGCTTCATAGTGATCTTTCAAACAGGCTTACTTTCCCGCGGCAGACTAAAAACCCATGTCGCGATTCCGCGTGGGCAATTACCAGTACCTCAATAATGGCCAATGGCTAATTAGCTAATTAACAATGACTTTTTCTTCTTGCAAAATTTTGGTTTGAAAGCTTTAATGATTGAACATCACCAAATGTCCATTTTCCACAATGAAGCTTAAGACTTGTGTTAAAGTTCAATAATTCCATCGCACAATACGCAAGAACAAAATATAGTGTGAGAATATATTATGTTCTTTGAAAATTCATATGTCCATTATATTATGCAATGTCCACTGTCTTGAAAATATTGACATTATAAACCCAAAACAAAGAACAAGAAGATTTGGAAAGCAAGTTTTGGGTGAATGTTTGAGCGAGACTTTAAAGAAGTAATGAGGTGTCTTTATGATTATGATCATGATTATGGTACATTAAATATATCAGATATGATCAGGGCAATTTGAGACTGATTTTCTTGACCCACCTGAGCTGTTAGCAAAACCCGTCAACGTTAAAATTTCCAAACAAAGTCAAACATCATGAAGCTGTATCATAATATTGTAGCTACCCGTGAAAGTAGGAAGTTTTGCAAGACGTTAAAAGTGGTTTTTAATGATATTTTTAATGTATAATTCATGGTGGAAAATTCTGTACCTTACGTGTTTTCGTTAGTAATACTAATCACGTCTGAAACGACCTAGCACTGAAGATCCTCAGATTGAAAACTATGGTTTGACATCGATAACTGTCACTGCTTGATTTTACATTTGTCTTTCCAGGACCGGACACACAGATATTAGTAGCAAGGAGATTCAAAAACAGCTGAGAAGATTGGGCCATGTCAATTTTTCACTTCTGGTGACAGGCTACGCGGCTATGCTCTATGCATTCGACTTCATTATTCAGGCATACATAGATTATCGACTGTGGTGTTTTAATTCATTTGTGCATATTGCCAAGCATACCAAACGTTAACAACTTATACTAGTATTACAATCCAAGGGGGCTACGTTAGCCCCCCTCAGAACTCCAAATTGATAAGGGCTAGAGAATTGGAGCTTGATTTGATGCGAAAAGTCCAAATACCTAATTTATTTTACTTTAATTGTTGCACCTTCGATTACGTCATTATTTTTCTTTGTTTCTCGTAAAAAAGCAGTACATCTACTGATTTGACTGTAAAAACTATTTAAAGGAAATATTACTCTTATTTTCAATCTAATCAACAGATAAAGCATCGATTTGTCATAAAGACATAACTTTTTAAAAACTTATGAAATTTTTCTTAATTATCCTATATTTGTTACCTAAACTCATTAGATATATAACTTATGAATTACGTCATCAATAAGAAAATAAAAAAAATTGAGCAGTTTCCATATTCTTTTATTAATTGAAGGTTGCACAGAAAATTTCATTGGGTTATCTTCATTCTGTCAAGAACTTCCTTAGTTTGAAGTTATAGAGGGTTTGACGTAAAACAAACAAAAAATTAAAACTACTCCTTCAAAAAATTATTGTATTTCCACAAATAAATAAGACGTCATGACGAAATTCGAACGGAAGATGTGAAAAAGATAGTTAGGAAAGTCACAAAAGAGAAATAGCCAACGAATTAAAAAAAGTTACCTATACAAGACTGGGAGGGGGGCTATTCTAGCCCCTCCCCAAGTCCAGATAAGGATAATGATAGGGATCATATCTTCTTGAGAAGCTTGTTGAGAAGCAAGATGCTGACAGCCTAGTACTCAAAATCCCAATTTTAGACTAAACTGCATTGCAGTTAAATCTCTCTCATTCAAAATTGCAAATGTCAGCAAAGTGTTGACGAAACTGCGAATAGTTTGAGTAAAATTTGTGCCTGTGTGTTTTGAATCTTCTGAAATGCTGTTATGGTCAACTCTTAGACTATATCGGGCTATGCTTACAAAGAAGCTTTTTACATGAGAAATTTCAGACCTTGCTCAATCCTTGCAGAATTCATCATGCGTAGAGTGTTGACAGCATTGCTTTGCTTTGCATAGTCAGCAATAGCTGAGATTAGGTACTTTTTCGCCTATTCACTTAAATTCTTCATGTACAGTGGCCCCATCAGCCAAGAATGGCTGCTTTTCAGGGGACTGTAGAAGATACTGTGGAAAAGCCTGACTACAATGATTCAATTTAGATACAACACAAAAGAAACATTTACAATGTTAAATTGGAATAATGTAAAGAAGCTGAAGGCTATTTGCAGCACAATCTACATTTAAAAGTAGAAAGACAGATGGTTAGCTTGACCTCATGTGTCATGTCCTAATACAATCCAAATTGATCGACGGAACGAAAGTGGCCTTTGACCGTTGCTCATTTTCATTCATGGAGCAAGCACTACTGTCTCAGAATTTATCAAACTTAGAATGTCCCAAAACTAGTTTCTCGCGAATGGATTTGAGAGCCAAATTAGCGTGAGACCTCGTATTGATTTGGAGATAATAGTAACAGTCTCTTGCTTCATCCAACCTCTTCCATGGTAATTGTGCAAATGCCTGTGCCATCGAGCTACCTGAAACTCAACCCTTGTTGGTTCAGCAGGGACTGGATTTTTTCTTGAAAGAGGCCAATAGATGAATTCTCAAAAATAACTGAAAATTAATCTCTCCGATAGATTTCCCAAGTCAAGAAAAGAAATTTGATCTGCTGATGGAGTTGTTTCAATGTAGATTTGTCTTGAGACAATCTTCATGCTGAATAGAAAGCATTCTTGAAATTGAATGATCTTCTTCATTTTGCAGTTATTTGAAAACTAAGCGCAGCTGTTCAAAGCTCATTTGGAAGTCTATGACTCTTTGGCAAAAAGCAGTTAATGAATTTATCATAACATTTAGAAAAAGATCCGCAAATATTTTTATAGTTTTTGTCGGCAATATTTCATGAAATTAGCCTCCCTTCCTTGGTGACTATATATGGATATAAAATGCAGGTGTAGTGCAGGCGTAGGATGATTCTGTCAGTTCTAGTAATACAAGCTATTTTCATATAGGTGCAGAGGGAGTATCGTTAAACCATCATGTTTGGCTTAGTTTTTACTAGCAAATTTGACAATTACTTCACATTTTGAATGGACGACGAGAAAATTTTCCCCATTTTCAATGCAACTAGAACGAAACCAACAGCAGTGCTATATTAGAAAGGCTAGAAAATGCATTGCTCGCTTCGCTCGCATTGTTGAAAATTGTGTCTGCATAACGAATTGTGGCTGTTTAAACTTCATACAAAGTTTCAGATTCTGCATCACCTAACAATGAAATTAGCACTCGCATTAACAGACATAGATTTCACAAATTCTGACTTGGCAAGAAAAGCTCAATAGATACACACTGACTCATAGACTCATTATGTTCTACTCCTAAATATATGTTTGATTTCTTTAACTTTATGGATGCTAAGGCATTGTTGTTCTTGTAAGAACAAGAGCAGATTTTGTAATAAAATGGCATCAGTCGCTTTGGTTTATGGGTTGTTACGTGCTACTGCAATCAAAATTGGAACAGGCGTATAAGGCACTGCTTGTGAGTCATCTGAGATACAGTGATGAAATATGAGGCAGTTTTTCAAGTACAAAGCTTGATCATCTTTAGCGTCTGCAAAACAGAGCACGATGGTTAAGATAAGTGTTTTACCATCAACAAGCAAAATATTCGAAAGAATCATGTATAAACAAATTTATAATCACATGAAAAGTATATTATCTCCTCTACTATGTGGTTTCAGAGAAGGATACAGTACCCAACATGCACTTTTGCGTCTTGTTGAAGACTTAAAAGCATCTCTCGATGAGAAACTGATTGCTGGTACTGTAATGATGGATCTATCAAAAGCATTTGACTGCTTGCCACATGACCTATTAATTGCAAAATTACATGCATATGGCTTTAATGATAATGCACTAAAACTACTATACAATTATCTCCAAGGCAGAGTTCAAAGAGTAAAATTAAATTCTAACTATAGTGAATGGAGAGACGTCATCAAGGGAGTTCCACAAGGATCCGTTTTGGGACCATTGCTGTTCAACATTTTCCTTAATGATATCTTTCTATTCATAAACAAAAGTCAAATATGTAATTATGCTGATGACAACACAATTTGGACAAAAGGGCAAAAAATCAACACTATAATCCCAATTCTTGAATCTGAGATAAGCACACTAAACAAGTGGTTCAAAGATAACTGCATGCTTCTCAATGAAGAGAAATGTAAATATATGATTATAGAACCACAGAGGACAAAAAGTGGGGAGTCTGAAATAAGAATTGGGGACCATTCAGTTAAAAACACTGATAAAGAAAAGTTACTAGGAGTAGCACTGGACAATCATCTAAAATTTGACCATCACATAAAAAAGATATGTAATGAAGCTGGGAAGAAGATAAGCGCTCTGGCCAGAATAGCACCTTACTTAGATATAGACAAAAGAAAATTGTTGATGAAAACATTTATCACTACCTATTTTAACTACTGCCCCATTGTCTGGATGTTTTGTAGCCGGAAAATGAATAATTTAATCAATAATGTCCACAAAAGAGCACTAAGGGTGGCGTATAATGACTATGATTCCACCTTTGAAGTTCTGCTCTCAAAGGATCATGCTACAACAATACATCAACAAAATTTGCAAAGACTAGCCATTGAAATGTATAAAACAAAAATTAACCAAAATCCAGATTTTTTGAATGACATTTTCAAATTTCACCAATCTTCATATGACCTCAGAAATGAAGCATATTCTTCTAAAAAGCCAAACACTGTCATTTATGGAACTGAAACAGTTTCTTACAGATGTAGTCAGATCTGGAATAACATACCCACCGAAGTAAGAAACGCAAACAATCTACAAATCTTCAAAAGACAAATAAAACAAATAACGATTCCATGTTCCTGCAAATTATGCACCCAGTATATACCAAACTTGGGATACATCACTTAAATTAATATGTACTTATCATCTTAGTCTATGAACATGTTTTAGTTTATGTATATTCTTAGCTGTTGTTGTTCTGTTAGTTGGTATCAATTAGCTGATTGTATCTATTTATGATTAAGCTAGATTATGTATCCAACGATAAATAAAGTATCAAAAAAAAAAAAAAAACGTTGATAGAAGGCCTTAGATTAAGGGATCGCTGCAGTTGGAATTGGCTCTTAGTCTCAAACTTGATGATATTTGACAGGGCCGTGATGATCTATAACGTAATGAATGGTCTCTGCCCGGACAACTTAACAAGGAGACATGTGACCAGATCTCAAATATCTAAATGTTCAACAAGAAGTCAGTTAGATCTCGACCCCCCCAGGCCAGAGTCTAGAAATCCTCCAAAAGCAATTTTTTCTATTCTGGTGCAAATACATGGAATGAAGTCCGACCAGCAATCAGAGCGAGTTTCTCGGTCACCACATTCAGAAGGAAACTGACGGAATTCCTCCAAATTTAGCATCCTTCCCGAAGCATGATCCCTAGGAAGACCAGCAAATTTCTAAGATTTTAGACACACTCAAATGGATATTTGTATAGCTTTTCACATTTTTGGCTGATAGGGTTTTGTTTAATTAAAACACGTTAAATTGAAAAATGAAATTCTGACTTTATAGCAAGCATTAATCAAAGTTGCAGTATTTGTCAGTACATCTACCATCATATTAGATACATCGTAGATATATCAATACAAACATTTGATTTTGAAAATTACCGCAATAAGTGACCTTACATGTTTGTCGTGCTACCTCTTCGCGACAGCCCTGCCGAAGCAATACCTCAAAAGATAGCTCTGCCTTCCAAATAAATGATGTTGCACACCATTTTAACAATATGGCGTTTGAATTCATAAAACTATACGTCTATGCATGGTCTACTTCGCATTGCGTTTTTAAGGTCACCAGATATGTATATTTGAAGATCAACATAAAAAGTAAAAGTAAAGCAATTTTATAGTCAGTCTTATAATCTAGCCAAAGGCTACCAATGCTTAACAGTATATAGCAAGGTGCAGGCAGCCACAGACCTCGCTCATAGCTACGGACCAGGTACCGATTTATATTCCTGGGTGGAAAGAGGCACAATGTGTGTAAGCGACTTGCCCAATGTTGCTTTCCTCAAACGTGACCAGTGCTGGTCTCGAACCCACGATCCTTGGATCGTAAGCCTGTCGCCTTTACCACTATACCACCGAGGCCACAAGATTAACAAAACACTTAGCAAATGACTGTCAAGTTGCGAAAGGCATTTAAAGATTTAGACCTATTTTTATCAGAATCATACAGATGATTCTTCTATTTCCAGGTAGAACACCATTTTAAGAGCAGCTGGCATTGACTAATTGTCCAGATAGTTTTGGTTTGATCTGGATCAATTCAAATCATCCTGTGGCATTTTTGATTAATATTTGAAACGAAAAACGTCGAACTTATAGAGTCGTCTTCAAAAATTGACTCTTCTCTTCAGACTTTAATTGTATAAAGGTCACCGAGCAAAGTAGATGAACACATATTTTTTTCTAAAGGAACTGCTTACGATTGATCGATCGCCAATAGGTTGAGAAACTCCAGTGCTGGGAAAATGTAGCGTAAGAAACTATTCATGTTCACGAAGGAAATCCTTCGCATATTTTTACTTATTTTAACTGGCCTCTTGTATCATATTACTCAGAAGGTACTTCAGTACACGAGGGGGTTCTCGGCTAAGTTTCAGGTAGTGGTGTGCCGCCCACAGTTTCAAAATGGGACCGTTGGCTAAACCAACTTTTATCAAAATGATACCCTTGGCGAGACTAATTTCTCAATCAAAAGTGCCCTGAATTTGCGTTTTCTAGACAAAACTTGTCAAATTTTCTCATTCTCAGGGCAAACGAATTTCAAAACTCTGATTTCTTGCAGAAATTACCAAATTTTTACGGTGCTTTGACCAAAATTGTCACAAAGCATACCCTTACCTAAACTAAACTCGACTAAAATTGCCAAAAAGTATACCCTTGGCTAGACTAGGAGTCCAAAAAAGTATACCTTTGTGGGCGGGGCGGCACATCCCCAAGTACCTTTACTATGGAAGAACCCTCCCCCCCTCCCGTGCTTCAGTAACGTCAACTGAAAGCATTGTTTTGAAATGTTAGTTAACCAGGGCAGAGGTGATGAGCATGAAGATTTTTACTGAACGTTTAAGAAACTCTTAGGAAACCCTGAGTACTGAAAATCTAATGAATTTAAGAAACTTTTATTACTCTCTTGAATTCTTAGTTCCTGTTAAAAGATACGTGTAGTGCGACAGCAAAACGAGGAAAAAGTAAAAAAGTCAATGGATGTGCCTTCTAATCTTGAGCCCAGCTTTTCAAAATAATGAATGAGTAACAGGGGAAGCTTTCCTTCATAAGTGCTAGCGGTCTTTCAAGTCAAGCATATGATATTCGATTCTTTGCCATCTTTTAACCCAATTCTATTGTCTCTTATGCATTTACACGTTTTTTTATAAGAAACTGGTTTATAAGAAACTGGTACTAAGATGGCCAAAATTTTAAGAAACTCTAGTACTATGTCTGAGAAATGCTAAGAAATTTTTCAAAGTTAAAGCATGGATATTATAGCAAATAGATTGTTGGACCTTTATTCTTGAGCAATATTACCTAAACATTTGTGTTTTCGACATAACAGAACACTGTTTATTCCTTTATGATGTTTTAAATGTCAAGAATCATATTTGCCGCAGTGTTAGTGACCACGTTGATAATTCCGCATTCAAAAAATAAGAAACTAATTAAGAAACTTTTAGTACTAATATGGACAAAATTTCATGTGAAATTAAGAATCTTTTAGTACTATGGCCTGATCCTAGTTTCTTATAAAAAAAAAGTGTAGAACAAAGTTCTGTTAACCTTCTTGACCCAGTTACGATTATGAACCGTTCAACAACTTGAATCAAAATGTAATGAGTCAATGAATCTTCTACAATTTGGCCCTATTCAATTCTATTCAACTCTAATTCACTTGATTCAACATTCCTAACTTTCTAAAACTTCGTTCAGCCTCATTCCAGTGCCATTATGACTTAAGAAATCATTCTCCAAAAAAATCCATACCCCTAATTTTACGTACTATTCAAAATATATAACCCGAATTTATGACAAAATTCAAAATTCTTACCAATTACATGAAGTCAGATCAGTTTGATACACGCGGGTCGCTCTTCTTAAATTAAAGGCAGTCTGTCCCTTATTTTTCTGACCTTAGCAACGGCTTTATTTACCTTATTTACGTTGGGGTGAAATTCATGTATCACTGAGTCCCTATGACCTTGATTTCTTTGGATAAAGCGCATTAGCACAAACTTGTGGAGTGTACAATAGAAATCCTTATCGCGTTTATTTTCATTCTTCGAAGGGGACAGACTGCCTTTAAACCTCAAAATTTTGTTTATTCATGATCTTGCCAAAAATGACACTAAGATATATTTTCTGCTTAAAAATGGCACCCCCAATATTGGCACATCCCGCACTGTTATATATGATGGTTACTCCCTGAGAAACTCATCCAATTCAACTCACTTCGAAAAGTCACTGTATCTTCATGCTCTGCTGCCGTCACCAGCAAAGTATATCAAAAACATATTTTAGAGAAGAAATTGTGCTGCCAAATGATTATCAGAAAATCGGTACTTGTAACCAAAGTTAAAACAAATACAAAAGTTATATTTTCTCTGTTTTCATTGCCGCATCTTGTTCTTTCCTTATTCATTAAAAATATTACAATAAATCCTACATTCTACTATGCGGTTCTAATTGCTATAACATATATTGTCTTTAACTTGAACCGGCCCAGCTTTTAACTATGTCCATTCCCATTAATATCCCAATGAAACAAAAAGAAGATCTCATAACTCAGTCTTGTGCTTGCTAGCAAGAGACAACAAAATTACGGCATGAAAGCCTTACTTTGATGAATTGTACCTGGTATCACACATGCACCTTCTTTCGCCAAAAAATCGCAAAATTTGGTAATGAGAGCTATCATAGAGTTTTTGCCTTCTCTCTTTTGTGAATGATTCAAATACATTTAATGATGATGAAATACTTTCTTTCTTTACTTGACAAAATGGGCCAAACTTTTTCAAAAGCATTCTAAATGCTGCATAAGGGATATGACACTATTTAGAGGGTGAGTGACCGAGTGGCTAGAACAGTTTTCGCCAGGTAACTGAAGTTAAGCTCGATCGAGTGATGTCAAACTCAAGATGGGTGACTTTGGAGGCCTGATCTCATAACTCACCACGTTGTCCTTCAGACGTTAAAACTAGGGGTCCCATGCATGGATGCGGCATGCACAGAGAGTCTAAACTAGCTTTCAGTAGCTAGAAGTGCTAACAAGCCCATTCCAAACAAATTGAAAAACAAACAAAAAATACACTGAAATTTCTCGTCAAACTTCAGGTAATAATATGAATTCATTCTGGACACTGTAATCAAACTGGAAACTGAACATACAAATAGAAATTAATCTGGAATGACATCAGTGCTATTTGCAGCGTACTTTAAAACCAGGCTGCCCTTATGAGAGCTAAATTTCTTGACCTCTAGGTCAATTGCAGAAAGATAAGAAATTTGAAGATCAGCCTCACTATGTGGATGATTTTTCAAACTGGAGCAGTACTTTTTGGAAGCAGAGTGATTGATGAAGCATTGTATTTAGCTAGAGATCAATAATGTTCTATTTCCTATCAAAGATTGAGCCCTACGAAGCAATAAGAGCTTTATCAAGGACACAAGATTTAATTCAAGTAGTAGTGCAACATGAAAATTCAAGTTGCTTATCATCAGAATCTATTTCACACCATTCTTCATTAAGAGGTGGCATCTAAGAGCATATTTTCCCACAAATTCAACGCAATTTCAAGACTTTGCAATAAATCAATTGTCAATCTGGAAATTGATCAAATTTAGATTAGAAATATTCATGATTGGTAGTATCTTGATGATAATTTTTCAAAAAAGGTATTAATTTTCGACTTACCTTGCATATATCATGTAGTTAAGTTGAAATTAGTGTGATATCGGCTACTGTGAACGTTTCAAGCCTCCAAATTTTTACACTTCCGTTAACTATCCAGTTATTTACGAACGTCCATGAATGAAAACTACTTACTTTACATTTCACTTGTTATCCTCCTCTGAAAGATTAAAAGTTACACTCTGTGTAACTGACCAGAGTGTCTCATAAACTCCAAGAAAGATTTGTTAAATCCACAACTTCTGATGAAGCACGACTTGTCTAAATCTCAGATGCATTATCAGTGAAGTGAAAATCACTCAATTCAAATAATAAGCATAAACTTATAGTATCGAAGGATCTGCTTTGTATTGCTTAGCAACGGTATAGTAGCCTATCATCACAAACATAGGCTTTTTAAATGTTCAAGCAATCGTTGATAAAACCACAAGATAGATCAAAGAGTCAAACTTCAAATGTATTTTTCTTTAATTACAATGAACACAAAGCTTTTCAATGGATCAACCAGCCAAGATGGTGAAAGTTGCTATTACTCATTGTTCAGTTTTGTTTCATTCCGAGTGTCTAACTCTGATTTCTTTATAAATAAATAAAAAGTCAGACAATGTCAACTGTTGAAAGGACATAAAAGATATTAGACTATGCACCTGTTTCCTCATCCTTCTTTGGTAGAAACAATTTCGTTCTAACAGCTAACAACTAGAAATTGGAGTATCCAAATGAACGTGACAGCAATACTAAATGGATAGAAATCCTGCACTTTATAGTTCGATATTGACTGTAGTTGAATAATATACCGCCCCAAAAGAGTATAAGGATTTTTTCATGCCAAACGATGAAAATTTAGCTTTATCAGTAATTAATTGTTTTTCATGCTGTTCTTTGACTGTTAGCTTGCACATGGATACACGTACTTTGCTTTACAAGAAACTGCAAATTTGGATCAGTATTGAAAGTTTCTTAAAAGTGTCACATTTGAGTACTCAGAGTTCCTTACGAATTTCTTAAAGCTCCCACAACAATTTTTATGTTCACTACATCTGCCCTCGTGAACATTTCAAAGTATGCTTTTTAAGCCTGTCGGTTGTTTGGACATTGCTCGAGTACCTTCCGAGTAATATAATATAGGAGCCAAGTGAAAATAAAGCAAGAATATAAAATGAATAGCTTCTTAACCCTATTTTGGTTGGGGGGCTAAGTTGCCCCCCCTAGTAGATTTTTTAAGATAACTCTGTCAGGAAGATATCTATAGCCATGAGACTTCTTGACTTTTTGCAACTACTTACCGTACAACTTCTCAAAAAGTTTTATTGAAATATTTTGAAAATGAGGGGGCGGGAGACAATTTTCTGGGACTGACCCTGGAAAAATCGCAAATTCTCAAATCTCAATTATCGCGAAAAAAGGAGCATAAGTTGAATATTTTGCACATTTCTTTTGTAGTGTAGTGTTATTTGATGCATTCTATCACAATTATCATGTTTGGATGTAAAGTGTGCTCCAAATTTAATTTTATCACGATTTTCCTGATTTTAGTCAATTTTGCCGCTTTTCTTGACCACACAATGGAAAATGCTGACGTGAGCAAAAATGACGGTCAATCTTAGGTTGATTTTAATATTCACAGAAAGTACATGCCTGAGGCTATTAGCACACCAAATTTGGTCGCTCTATCTATTACCAGTCAAGAGTTAGGTAAGGGGGCTTTTTTGCCCCCCAACCAAAATAGGACTATCAAATAGCCCAACCACTATAGGGTTAATTCTTATTGTACCCGGGGATAAGGGGGGGGCGAAAAATGCACACCCCACATGCAAACTTATGATTATAAAACAGAGAATAAAAACGAAAGAGAGATGAAACATCCTTGACTTTTACTATTCTTAATTAGCAATTAGATGTTGGGTTTTTATTGTTATAATCTAAGTCACGTGACCAGCAGAATTCCACATTTGGAGAGTGGTCACAAAGGAAATCACTAAAACAGCCATAACTTCCTTGTTTTAACTTTGATTAAGTTGAGATTGGCACCAAATGAACTGCGTCGGTCACTTTTTTGTGGCTCACCTTGTATTCATTACATATTTACACCAGTTTGTTGTTCTATAATTCAAGTTCCTAAGGGCCTGTTTATATGAGGAAAAACACCTCACCTGCCAGACCCGTGGCTGAGAGGTGAGATTCCACCTTCCAAAAGAATCCTTTGTATTTCCAGTTCGCGTTTACATGACGAACGCAATACCACCGGTATAGTGAAATCCCACTTCACCAGAGGTGGAATCTCACGTGGGTGAGGTGAAATTTTTCCATATAAACGAAACACCACCGGTATGGTGAGGTGAAATGAAATTTTTGGTTGATTCTCATTGGTCAGTTCATTTTGATTTCACGGAAGAGAGACTTTACTCCACCTCACCTCTCAGCCCCGGGGCTGACAGGTGAGGTGAAAAATCTCATGTAAACGGTCACTGAAATTTACCTCGCTTGTCAGCCCCGGGTCTGGCAGGTGAGGTGTTTTCCCCATATAAATAGGGCCTAATAGACGATTACGCTAAAGATGGCGGCGAGGAACTTTTTACCAAGATGCAGACATTATGTAATTTGTGCACAGGATTCCCCGATGTTTACTCCATTTCACAAATATTCGATGATCGCCGTCGATAGCGAGGCCTGTCCTTTCACATTCACCAAATTAATGGGACGGTCTTCCTTTATTCGTTGGTTTTCTTCATGGACCGGACCTCGACCGGACTACTTGAATCGTTTAACAATTCATCATCGTTATATATGAATCCAGATTAAATACATGATGAACTATGCTTGTTCTTTGCATGAAAAGGGGTTTATCCAAAGTAATCAGCTTATACAGCCCTCGAAATGTTGATGCGAAATTCAAACCAGACGATTTGCATTGATCAAACCTTTTTTGAAAGTAATATTGTTATCAAAATATGGATGTTATCGCAACGAAACTTCCTTGACACAAGATCCAATCGCACAATAATTGCATTTACACAGGATTATCCAAAATGAATGGCAGGCTTACCATAGTTCATATCCATAAACTAAGCGGACAGCAGTGTTGTTCTAATGGAAACCCAGCTTGCAATGGAAAAGTGCAATTTGATTGCGATTTAGATCGGAATGTGTCTAAACAGTAAAACATAATCATTTCAACTGCTTCCAAAATGCTGAGTAAATAAATGTCACACTTCAATGAAGAGCTGTTTTAAAACTTCCTCGTTGATGTCCTCAAGGTGACTCATGCTCGTCAGCAAAGCTAATTTTTTGCACCTTAAATTGAACTTTTGAAACATACCACTTTCGAAATAAAACCTTCTTCTAGTTCCACCCCTATAGCACAGTAGTGTCCCTCATATAAGAAAGACAAATTTAACTTGATTTTCTAAATAATACCCCCTCTTATAAGAAACTGGTGCAGTTCTGAAAAAGGCTCGCTTCTTATTCAAAAGCTACATATATATTAGAAATTTGAAATACAAAACAATGTTTTTGAATCAGTATGTACCTATTCAAACGAAAACAAGAGATTTCAATGCAAATGAAGCAAAAATGGCCTTCCTCAAATAAATGAAACCTTTCTTTGGAGTGAAGATTTACAAATACAAAAGAAAATATTATGTTTTGTATGACATCATAAAGCTTGTGTCCGATTAGTTCATTGATAGTAGATGATGTTCTAATAAGAAACTTAAGAAACTTTATCCTGATTTGAATTTTATATCTCATTTCATCAGAAACACATCAGACCTCAAATTGAAAATATTGTTTCTTGTATGCGAGACACTACTGTATGTTATTTACAGATTACGAAGTAAAGTGCTCGCTTTGCTCGTGTCAATTACAACAGAATATGAAGTAAACAGCGCTAGCTTTACTCCCGCCTCATGTTGATTACACCTCTGCCTATGGTATCAAGAGTCGACATATTTCCGCATTGTTTCACTGGACATCTATTTTGAACAGGGTGTCTCAAAAAATTTTTCGACGTTTGATTAAATACTAAAAAATAACGATGCACTGAATGCACCCTTGGTCAAATCACCCTTTTCCTGGGATTTTAGCTAAATGCTCATGGAGTTACAAGCATTTGAAGTTCAAGTTTGTGCGAAAGCTGAAACCAGAGTTCTGAAATGGCATTTTTGGTAAAAGTCCCATAGACCGTCGTTTCAGTTACTTCTCAATTGTTTCAGGGCGAACCAAGTGGGATTCAAACAGGTTTTCGATAACCTAACTGTCAAGCATATGGATGCTTTGAGGAAACAGATTCACTCTCTCGTCAATTATGTTTGGAACCACTGTTTTTGGACTTATGCAATGTAAGGAAATTTAGGGAATGATCGCAAGAAATAATTTACTTTAGAAGTCGTATTTGGTTTGCTCTGATATCAACCAGAGGTATGACAATGAATAAGCTTCTCTTACCTCTTTCTTCGAGCTTTTTGCAATACCAGTAATCTGGGGGTCTCTGGTTTCAGCTATCGCATATTTTTTATCTGCGAGAGCACATAACTCAGTGAATTTTCAACCGATTTGCACGATCTCAATCTCTAAAATTATTTCATAATCTTAGGAACAGGGTTATCTTTCCATGAGCCTGTTAATCTTGTCCTTATCTTTCAATATTTTATCAAACATCGAACAATTTTTTTGAGACACCCTGTATGAAAATAAAAGAAGCGGTTTGCTTATTCCATAAAGACTTATTGACATGACAGTAATATCCTTGGAGAATGAAAAGGGTAAATTCTTAAGTTCAGCATGCTTCGCTGAATTCTTTTTCCAAGTTGCTGAATTAGGTCTGTCTCACAACTGGGATGAATGTACCGGGTGAGTAAAAAATGTTTAGGAGTTTGGGGGACTATGGAATGAAAAGTATGTGGGCGATATTCAGAACTAACATGTTAGCCTGTCAGTCAAAGGCTAACGTAGATGAGGAAATTTTGTTTGGTAAATGCACACAACTTTAAGACCCTGAAATTAGAAAAATGTCTATAAGGGTTTGTATGGGAATCGTGAAATTCACGTTCTATTCTGGTCCAAGATTTATATGACATTGAAGTTTGCATTTTTAAGCAAGAAAGCAAGAAGCTCAACCGTGAAAAAATGTGAGCTTCATTGTGTGGATTACTTGGTTGTGTGGATTACTAATGCATTTCTTGGGAAAATAAAACGAAGGGATACAAACGTAGCAGTCAGATCGATTTTCAACTGAAGTGCAACTATATATTTCTCTTGCTGCAAATCGTTTAAGTACGACATGTCGATTGTCGTGAGGAAATATAACATGTCAATGAAGTGTCTCACACGAATTTCCTCCCATTGGCAAATCAAATACAGTTTAAAGTTTGTTTAAAGTCTGCCTTAAATAAGATTTCATGTGGGATTTGCAGTAACGCAAACTTAATCATGCAAAGCGCTTCAATGGTTTTTAAATCGCGAAGTGTCACGTGACATCTAATTTGAGACAGACTTTAAATCTCTTTAATGAAAGCTGAGCCTTGTGGGAATCAATGCAATAATTTCAATCCCATAGGACCAAATAATCCAATTAAACACACTTCTGAATTGATCAGTTTGATAATGGGATCAATTTTTTGAACTTTTGGGATTCATACTTAAATTGAATGTGATAAATTTGTTCACCAAGCAACCAACAGAAAGGTCAAACAACAGAAAGCTCAAAGGAAGACAGAAACATTCATTCTATTGCCTGCTCCCTTCCTCATTTAAATGGTCATAACTGAATACTCATAACTTTGACCCCCCCCCCCCACTAGCTCCCAGCAACAGATCCCGGAAGCAGGCACCACTTGAGCATAACAATTATTGCTTTCCTTGGGCATTACAATCTATCATTTCAAAAGCTTGCGTACCAAACACCTCGTTCTATCAGATTGCTCGATGACATCAATTTACGAAGTTTAACAATTATACCAGTGTTACTTTCTATTGTTTCTTATAGTCAGAATGAGCTCTGTCAGGGCCGAGGTCAATGGGGGCTGGGGATGGAGCATCCCCCCAGGAGGCCATTTGTTGGAAAATTTTGCTCTCTTGAATGCATTTTGTGACTTAAATTACTTGTTTTGGAGGATTATGAGGAGAAATAATGCATAAAAACGTGAAGTTACTAGTGCTATATAGGTAGGTAGGTAGGTAGGTAGGTAGGTAGGTAGGTAGGTAGGTAGGTAGGTAGGTAGGTAGGTAGGTAGGTAGGTAGGTAGGTAGGTAGGTAGGTAGGTAGGTAATCATATTTGGACGTGGCTAGCCTCCGAAAGTCTGAGAGACTTATTTCCAGCAGGGGCCACGGATGTTTTACCATCAACTCACCGCAGCCAATGGCAGCAGCTACCAGATTTCCCTCACATGGCTCTGGTCGACCCGGGCTAGAGTTACGGACAGCAACCAAACTGTCCAGCGTGGGATTCGAACCTCAGCCGTACTGACCTTTGGTTTACGAGTCAGTCGCCTTAACCACTCGGCCACACGCTCACTATATCATAAATTCCAACAGATTCTATTGAATTTATGACATATCTTTTGTTGCTATTCACTAATTGTGTTGATTTCAAGGTTGGATTGCGAAATATGGCTTAATTTTAGTTATTAAGAAGCTTGATCCGTCATACCCTGAGTCAGGGTAGATCCGTCATCTTATAATGCATGAATTAAACGTATGCTCCTACCACTGTTGTTGCTGCTGTTGTTGTTGATTTGTCATCTTCAGAAAATTTTGTTTTTCGTCCCCCCCCCCCTAGGCAGTCATGGCTAGTATCGGTCATGAGCTCTGCATTGCTTCTTATAGCCAGAATGAATGTAGACCATAACATGCAGCTTTCAGAATACCGCAATTAGTTTACGTTTTCGTTTACATTGCCAAGTAAAAGTTTCATTGCTTGGTGATCTGAAGCGAAAAATTTTATTGATTCAACTTGTCGAATGATACGGACTCCTGTTTAAATTTCTTTGATATCTCTTTTCGTTTTCAAGTTATCCACTGATATTAAGTTTCAGCCGATGACGTCATTTTGTTTGCAAATTGCTAGGATGATGTACTGGAATATAGCTGTATCTAAGCTTTGAAAGGTTGCAGTTTTCGGAGACATTTAATTTGAGCTGAATAAATGTAATATAAATTGTTTCATGGACTGATATGATGTTTAGAAAGGTATGCCAATTGAAGAAATTTTCTTGGGATTAATTTCCTCCAGGAAACATAGCCAACCTCGTACATTTTCATTACTTTTTGCAAACAAAATGACTTCATCAGCCAATCATACAAAATAGTGTATAATGCGAAAATGAAGCAAGGTATCACAAAATGGTAAACGACATTCTTTATCATTCAAAAGTACTATCCGTTTGCATCAATAAGAATTTTCGCTTCAGATCACCTTTAAATGACCATCATTCCGATAACCATTAATCAAAGATATTTTTCGTCAGCTGAATAGTCGACTTGGTGAACATTTGCGCAACGTTTAAAATAAATCCCACGAGGAGGAACAGAAGGTCCATTCTGACACAAATGTTTCAAGACACTTTAATTCGATTGGTCACTCAACAGGAGAAATGGTCGTTCAGGGACTTTTGTTTGCAGAAAAAGACAGTGGAAAACGAAAGACTTTGGAAAAGCAAATTATCTTAACAAACGCTTCTCATTATATCATAGCTTCGTGATTTATCATCTGCTATTAGGTCTTCGCTTTCGAATTTCACTGTCTATCTTTTACGTCGAATTCTTGAGTCGTATTCTCTTCTCCATTCTATTAATACATAACTTTATCAATCGTTCCTTCTCTGCTTCTTTAGTTTACACGTACGTTTTTTCTCGTTACTGCTGATGAAGGGTCAAGCCCGAAACTTATAGTATTCTAAGCTCTAGGCTATATACTCTATTCAATGTAATTTATGTATTCATGTGCTATTATGGCCGCACGTACAAACAAGCACTTTTTCATTGCTTTCTTATTTTCAGAATATGTGATCCCATATTAGATTCATGACCTGGCATCTTCAAACCAGACCTTTATTCGCAGAGTAATTCATTTATAAGGCAAAATTCCTCAAGCAGCCTAAGACCGATGGTTTTTCAATCATGCAATTGTCATCTTAAACTTCGTTCAAACGATGCCGCCACATTCTGAGAACGGTGAAAGATGTGACCGTAGCAAATTTGAACTAGCGTTCACCACACGATACCGGCACAACATGGAAACGATAAAAATTCAACGGTAGCTTGCTCGGTGCGATCCATCCACAAATTTGATACAAGGGAAGTGTACCTCACCTTTAAAGAATTGAAAAATGGTCCGCTTTAATCATTTTTGAGTGTTCATGCAATGTCATTTTCAAAATGTACCGGTAGTAGAGTCCAGTCTTCAAAATCTACCGTTTTCAAAATCTACCGTGAAAAAGTGTGCCTTTTTCTTGTGAACATCCGTCCCATTTTCACCGCTTTCAGAAAGTGCCGGCATCGTGTGAATGCAGTCTAAGTGTAATATAGAAAGATCTTTTGGAACAGTTCAACAATAAATTTTTGTATGTTGGGCTTTGAAATAATCTTCACTCTTTACTCTTCACATGTACAAAGACCAATGACAGACTGTATCCTGAACAGTAATGACACTGTCTCGACTGGGGTGAGAAAGATCCTTTTGCATAAGAAGACACTAAATGACACTGTTCTTGTTCCGTCGGTCTTAGGCCCCATGCACATCCGTTTTTATTATGATGCGTTTTTGTAGCATCAAAGCTACCCGTTCACATTACTCTGTT